>JALIZH010000936.1:0-24158 GCA_030522465.1 Rhipicephalus appendiculatus | reverse complement strand
CGAGGGGTAAGATGCAACGTAAAGTAAGGTAAGCCTGGCCTGTGGCTGTGAAAATAAAGGGAAGAAATAAACATACAAAAAATAATACAAAGAATTCAAATACAATGTACAGGAAATTGGGCAACAGACTTGGAAGGCATAAAAAAATGGACCTTCGAGGCATGTTCTCGTAAAATCATTCTTCGATACATATCATATGCAAGGGAGCAAGGAGGTGTCACTTAGAAGATTTACCAATTTGTGAAGAAGTCCAGTGAGAATTGCGAGAAAAGCTAATGTATAGCGTTACTGAAGTACCCTTCAACTCCAACAACTGGAGATTAGGTGTTTCTATAACTTCATGTGAGTGCAGCAGCGAAAACTTACTTGAGATTTGAGAGCGAACTCAAGCCAAGTACGGAAGTGTATTCTTGAACGCCGAAATTAAAAAAAAAAAAAACATGGTTGATCCCTCTATCATAGGAATCGGTATAACACGAAAGTGAAACGTGTCCTTACAAAAGTTGTTGAATGTTTACTATACATTGATATGAAAGATATTACACATTGTCTATCGGTGTTTGACAGTAATAGCCCCGTTTAACGTGGATGCTTCCACGTTGACGCTTGGTGGTACATCTGTATGCCGACGACTAATGTCTATGAAAGATGATTAAACAAACCTTGTGGTCATATATGCTTGTGTTAGCTGTACGTGAGAGCGGAATCAGAGAAAGCGGTGTGAGAGCCAGAAGAGCGTCATTGATTGGACGCCGAATTTGGGTTAAGTTTGCCTACTCGTGGCATGAGAGTTGATGATGAGGAAACGTTTATTAAAGGGATTGAAGACCACTGCCTGACCAGAGGGAAACGCAACGCGCGTTGTCTTCCCCCCGTTGGCCGGCTGCGATTTTTCGCGGGGCGAGTGTAAGTTGGGAACGCGGAGCTACGGCCACGCTAAGCACTCGCGCGTCGCAGAGCTACCTTTGGTATGGATGGATGCTATGAGCGACGCCGACGTTGGGGGTAAGGTCGCCACCTGGCAGTATGTTAATGCGTCGACAAAATTCCACTTTCCTTATTCGAAACGCGCCGAATGGGACGGACGCGTAGAAACGACGCTCTGAAGAAACTAATCGTGGCTTTCACAGTTATGATGCATTACTTAATTTTAGCAAGATCACTGTGAGAGGACAGAGGTAGATATAAAAGGCGCGTTTGTAACGCCAGCAGAGAATGTGACCGTGGCGCAGTGGATAGCGTGCCCGGCATCTCTTCGTGCGGACCAAGAGGTCGTAGGTTCGACTCCCGATGACAGAACTTTTTGTCTTCTGATAATGTGTATTTTTTTTCTGCGTCATTTCCGTGACGGAAATACGTCACTGAAATCTTGGTGGACCCCGGCATAAAACACTTTCGTGTTAAAAAAAAGGACACTTTGTACATTTCACTTCACTTCACTTCACTTCACTTTATTTTCCTTAAAGACCTCGCACTGGAGGTATTACATAAGGGGTGGGGTTTACAAAATAGTGGCTACATACATTTACAAGATAGTGGCTACAATGCATTTATTGAAGCATACCAGATTTTAGTTTTTCAGAAAATGATGATGCGCAGGTGGTTTCGATGATATGGCGGGGCAGACCGTTCCAGTCAGCTGATGATCGACAAAAGAAAGATGCAGAAAAAGTCGCAGTGCGGCTGCGTGGACGAGTAACTTGCAAGTGGTGCCCTGTGCGCTGCGATGTGCGCGGTGGCGGGGCCAAAATATATGGGGCATGATGAAGCGAGCTGTAGAAAAACTTATGAAAAAGTATTAATGAATCAATGCGGCGCCGGGATAATAGCGTGTTTAAACCAGACTGTGCTTTTAGTAGAGATACGCTGGTGTTATAAGAATATGATGATTGAATGAACCTTACTGCGCGATTCTGAATGGCTTCTAGTGCATTGATAAGGCATGTTTGATGAGGTGACCAGATGGGAGAAGCGTATTCTAGCTTCGGGAGTACGAGTGACTTATATGCTAGAAGTCTTACGTGGCATGGTGCATGGCGCAGATGGCGTTTTAGGAATCCAAGGGTTTGGTTGGCCGAGGCAGTAACACGTGTTATATGAGGCGACCAGTTCAAGTTATGTGAAAGGGTGACACCAAGGTACTTAAATGTATCTACTCTTTCTAATGAAGTGTTAGCAATAGTGTAGGGTGTGTATAATGGCTGAAGACGGCGAGTAAAACATATTACCTTGCATTTGTTGGGGTTGAGGGTCATCAACCATTCGTTGCACCAATCATGAACACTGTTCATGTCTTCTTGCAAAGTGGTGTGATCAGCGTTGTTAATGATTGTACGGTAGATAACACAATCATCTGCGAACATTCGGATTTGAGAAGCAACATGTAGAGGGGAGGTCATTAATATAAATAAGAAACAGCAGTGGGCCTAAGACGCTACCTTGTGGAACGCCAGATGTTACAGGGAGGGGGGGCGGAAATGGAATTATTGACATGTACGGACTGTGATCGGCTAGCTAGGAATTCTTCAATCCAATGGAAAATGTCGGGATGCAGATTCAACTGTGAAAGCTTAAGTAACAGGCGTTGGTGGGGTAACTTATCAAATGCTTTTGCGTAATCAAGAAAAATGGCATCTACCTGTTTGTTAGTATCGAGGATGATGTGCAAGTCATGGATGAACATGGCAAGTTGCGTTTCACATGAGAGGCCCTTGCGGAAACCATGTTGAGATGCGTGAAAAAAGTTGTTGGCGTCTAGAAACTGCATGATTTGCGTGTAAATGACGTGCTCCATTATCTTGCAGGGTACACTAGTCAGGGAAATCGGTCGGTAGTTAAGAGGAGAGTTTTTGTTGCCTGATTTATAGATCGGAACGACCTGCCCTTCCTTCCAGGCAAGGGGGGATGCTACCGGATGATAAAGACTGCGAGAAGATTAATCTGAAATAGGCTGCGCAGATGTTCTTGGTGTTTTTTAACAGTTTCGTGTTGATATCATCTGCCCCTGATGTCGATGAAAGTTTAAGCTTTTCAATTATGGCCATTATGCCTTGTTCGCTGAATTCGATTGCTGACATGACAACCTGGATAGGGGGTGGGGGGCACTGGTAGAGGAGCATCAGGTTCAGTGGTGAATACAGATGAAAAAGCAAGGTTAAATACATCAGCACAATCTTGTTCAGGAATTGTAATGTCGTTATCGTCGGTAATGATAACAGCAGAAGGTGGCTTGGGGTTCAAAATTTGCCAGAATTTTTTAGGGTTGCTCTTGAGTACACAAGGTAAGGTGTCATAAAAGAAGGAGTGCTTTTCATGGCGTATAGCTGATAAGTAAACTTTCTCAGCTACGTAATAATTTTCCCAGGCCGCTGCACAATTTTTCTTCCTTGCCAAACGGTAAAGTCGTTTTTTCTTATTTTCTAGGGATTTTAATTTCCTAGAGAACCAAGGTTTATTGCGGTTAGCCTGTACCGACATAACTGGAATATGGTTAGTAGCAAGCTCAGTAAACTTTCGTTGGAAGATCAACCAGTTTTCTTGTAGCGTGCGGCTGTGAAAATCTGTGCAGAAAGTCGGGTAAGAAGCGATAAGTTCATTGTTTATTGCATCGTAGTTGCCTTTGCCATATAAGCGTATTGTTTTATTCCACGATTCACGTTTCGGCAAGGTAAAGCTAAAGACTGCGTGGATTATTTTATGGTCGCTAATTTCACGGAGGTAAGACATCGAAGATAGGCTATTTGGACTATTGGTTAGTATAAGATCTAAAACGCTGGCTGTATCCTGCGTAACGCGTGTTGGTTGTAATACAAGCTGACTTAAATTGAAGTTAAAGCAGAGATCGAGGAAATCATTATCGGTTTTGCTGAGTGACGAAGGCGGATTGCTATCCCAGCTTATGTGAGGGAAGTTAAAATCACCGAAGAACAGTACCTGAGCGTTAGCGTATTTTGTCGTGAGTCTGTCTAAGACGCAGCTAAGCTTCTCAGTAAAGTTCGTATCTGTTCGCGGTGGGCGGTAGCATACACCAAGTAAGACAGTCTGAGGAGAGGAACGAAAGAGTAGCCATAGTATTTCAAGGTCACTGGGCATTTGAACTACGGTACAAGACAAGGTATTACTGACGGCAATGAGCACACCACCACCTCTAGAGTTCTGGCGATCTTTGCGGAAAACATGAAAGCCGGGTAGGTCTTCCATGACCTCTGCGTCGGATACATCAGCAGTAAGCCATGTTTCAGTCAGTATTAACAAATTACATCCAGATGAGAGAGCAATATTAGATACGATGTCGCGTTTAGGAAGAAAACTCCGTATGTTAGTAAAAATTGCTGAAATAGTAGAGCTTGAACGTATTGCTCTCGAACGCTGTAGTGGTCGGCGGTGATGTAGCAATCGCTATCTGATTTCAAAGTGTGTTCGGCGAAAGCGTGTGACCATTCCACTGATTATGCCATGTCTTTTTTTCTTTTACACTCTCAGTGGGATAAGACACAAACCGAATGGGTGCGTGTTTTCTTCTTTAATTTTTTACCGCGAATCGCAGCGAGACACGAGACTCATCTTCCTCCGTTCGCATGCGTTAGTATTTTCTCGCGCTTTGCGCATCGTGCAAACGCCATCCGCGTTCCAGCTCTTAAATTGACGGACCCTTTGTAAATTGGAAAGTGTATTCCGTGAACGCCTGGGTCCATTGAGACGGCGTCGGTCAGAATGATTGCAAACTCTGGTCACAGCGACGCTACGCAATCAAAGCGTGAGCGCTATAGAGTCCGACGCGACCGGCGTCCGTCTGCGCATCCCGGCGGCCACCTGGCTCCGTGCCAGAGCTCGGATGGACGGACGGACGGACGGACATGGATGGATGGACGGATGGACGGACAGACGGATGGATGGACGGATGGACGGACAGACGGACGGACGGACGGACAGACGGACGAACGGACGCCAGACGGAGGTCGGACGGACACCGGATGGACGTGAGCATGAGACATTCAAGGCTTTCGCCTTAAAGATTACACCATCTCCCGCTAAAGGGAACCATGTGGTAGATGCGAAGCAGCGGGTGCTAACGGTTACACTGGCGGCGGCATTGACACTGGCGCTCATCGCAGCGTTGCCCAGGAGAGAAACCTGGGGGGCGCAAAGCACGCAGTGATGGACAGGGGTTTCCTACTGGAACATCCCAATCGCTGCTAATGGGCAATGAGAGACAGAAGACTCGGACTGGACACAGAGACCCGCAGTCCGCTTTTAGTTAACGCGCACGCTGCGAATTTTTCATCGTGCGACAACGCACAGGAGAAATCTCCCACCGGCACCACCCTGCAGGTCAGGATCCATTGCCATATATACGGGATGGCCAGTGAACGGTTGTGCAGCGCGAGCAGTCGGTTTTTTCAACCAAGAAACTCGCTAGCAGACGCTGCCTGCGTCGGCGTCGCGAGGCGAGAGAGGGGAGGGGGGGGAGCGTAGGAGAGGAGAGAGAGGGGGGGACGCGCATGCGCAGTGGGAGTGATGCCTAGAGATGCCTAGAGGAGAGAGAGGTGGAAAGGAGGTTTTTTATTTTTTAATGGGTTGGCGCATGCGCAGTGGGGGGTGTGGACGGACGGATGGACGGACGCCGGACGGACACCGGACGGACGGGCACCGGACGGACGGACACCGGACGGACGTGAGCATGAGACATTAAAGGCTTTCGCCTTAAAAAATTAGCCCAGCTTGTGCGAAATCGCGCCAGGCTGGGTCGCAGCAGAGCTGGTGGACTGTTGCTGGACAAATCGGCACAGGTGTTCTGGGTGCGAAGCAGAAGAGGAAGAAGAAGACGAAGAGCGCGCGTGCCGGTTCATGAAGATGACAGCTTTTCTACGCCGCACGGTAAACTGTGTGTACTGTACTATACATTGCTATGCATGGCTACCCAGCACCTCCACCAAGATACAATGGAAACACTCGGTTACAAGCAGCAGTTGCTTCCGAACAGCAGCAGGAAGAACTGTTCGAGCGCGGGCAGCGTTGCAGCAAACACAGACTAGCCAGCTACAGCTCGTGTCTCGTGCAGGGCTGGCGATGTGGCTGCAGCGCTGGGCATTCCTGTTCACTACATTCCTTATACATGGCTATGTTTGCTCTCTATTTTGTCTTTTTATTAAATCACGACCATGACAGTTCTGCTATAAAAAGCTCCTAGAACACGTATGTGGCTCCGAAATTGGTCAAGTTCTAGTACTCACCGCACTGTCCCACTAAAAATTAACAAGACAACGCACGGATGGCGAACACTGACGCGCGTTGCAGCTTGTCTTGTTAACCGTCTCTACCGAGTGCTTCAGCGGTGACTGAGCGCTTGCCGGTGCATGATGATGATCATTTTCCATCCGCGACATATGGCAGACCTCGACTGTAACAGCTCTGCTGTAAAAATCATACGACATGTTTCGCTCGCACTGCGCACACGTTTGTCGGTTGTCTCTGAGAAACACCGGAAGACTTCTTGCGAGAAGCAAACATCATTTCAAATAGGTTGATCAGTTACTGCTCTTTAAGTGTGAGAACCACGAAACGGCGAACGAGGTAGACTTATTTGATAAAAAATTCGTACTTGTCCCTCGTGAACAGAGAGAGGTTCCAGGAAAGAAATATGCAAACAACGCATGTTTGTTTCTCAAGCAATTCAATATTTCACTGGTTTTTGTTCATTTTCGCACTGGAATAAGCTGCCACACAGTCATAGACAAAACACCTAGCGGCCATTTCTTACGTCGAGTTTTTTGAGCGTACAAGGATGCCTGAGATTACATAGCACATCGTACCAAGTAAGAACTGACACCAATTCAGTGACAGCCTGTTTATCAACATCAACGGTGCCCTTCATGAGCTGTGTTATTATCGGGCGCTACTACACCAGCAAGCACGGCTTCATTCGAGACGTGGCGAAGTCAGCAAGTGCATTTAACATTCCCTATGAACTTGTTTTTCTAGGGAACGCCCCACAGACGTTTCCTCTTCTCATTTGCTTATCTGCCCTCTCAGGGTCCATCATGGACAGCAGCGTAGCAGCGCTGGCCAATTTATTAATCACGTGTCAAAACATCTCGCAGAAATATCAGTTAGAACGACTAATCTGCCATCAAATCTCGCACAAGCTATCCAAAAAGCAGAATCCGACAACACCGAGACCACTCCAATTCGTTGCTGTCGCATTCATTGCTTCGCCCTTGCGACGCAACTCTTAATTTATTTCGTTGCCCTATTCAGTGACGTTTCTGGATAAGGAAGAACGTTCCGCATATGTGGCATATTACACTTTACTGACGCTGGAAATGCTTTTTTTTTTGTTGTTGTTCCCCACTATTTCTGAATACGAGACTACCCTTTATCAATGTTCGTACGTGTGTCTTTGTGCGTGCGTGTATATACGTGCACGCAAAACTGAGATACCGGAGGAGGGTAAACTCTGCAGCCCCCCCCCCCCGCTACGATATACGAGAAAGAGAAAAATATATATAGAGCAACACCTTTCTCGCGCATGCAGCCTTAACTGTGGCGCAGCTTTTTAACGGATTCGTTAGCGGATTACGCAACGGTGCTCTCGCGCATAAAAAGAGCCGCAGCCTGAAACGAGCTAACAGCTCTGAAGAGATATTTTTCGTGTGCATCCCTACACAGCGCCGTCATACCAGCCTACTGCTCTCTCGCGTCTCAGTCGACAGGCCGTCCGCGCATCTGCGCCCGAGCAAAATGGCACTTCAGTCCCTTCAGAGAGCACGCTATGTTCCTTACGTGGGAAAGCGTGGCAGGAAATGAGCTTCACGCAGCGCATGCCGCCCTATGCCAAGCTGGCGCGCGAGATTCGGCCACTTGCGAAGTAATGCGAGCTGAATGGCCTCCTATTACGACCAGCAACGACCTGCGAAGGGCCGTTACCAAAAAAGGTGAAACGCGTCACCCTCTCTCATCGGAGCACGCGGAGCGGCTGCGCCAAATGACTTGTTTACTCCAGATGAAAGTCCTAAACGCCGTATGAACGTAATAGCCCACGGGAAACATGTTATAGCGCGGCAAAAAACAACTAAAAGTAAACGAGCGCGAACAAATGAATAAACTGCTAAACACGAGATACCAGTCGGACGTTAACAGCAGCTGTTAAAGCTGTGCGCAGTGAAACCTCGTCAACCTCTTTCTCGTTTGCAGCCCTCACAGAGGTGAAAGCCCGACATTAGCGTAGCAAGCTCGGCTTTAGGTGCGACGTTATGTTGTTACGTAATCAAATAAAGAAGGTCATTTTCCAAGCGAGATGAAAATGTGGAGCAGATTCTTACGCTTCTTACGTATGCCCGAGAAGTGACTTTGCCAGTCATTATTTTAAACAGCATGCCGCTGTTAAGCGTTGTGGTTATATCGCACCCCCCTCCCCCCCGTAGCCCTTTCGGCCTGTTATTGAGTATTATGGTTTTTGTTCAAAAACAGCTATTTTACATAAACAAGCGGAATGCAAGACTATAATGCAGAAGGACGTGTTGTTGGGCGAGTTGGTGCTCGCTGAGTGACATAATGCAGCGCTAAAAAAACACACCACAAAGTAAGTAACACAAACCGACGGGACAGGCGCTAGGCGTCCAACGTGGGGCGCCTGTCCCGTCGGTTTGTGTTTCTTACTTTGTGGTGTGTGGTTTTTTAGCGCTGCATTATGTCACTCAGCAAGACTACAAAGCGACCCATATCGTCCGAATATAATATAGAACTCAAGAATAGGGAAAACTGTGCTCGAATAGGGAACTGTGCTCGAATAGGGAAAACTGTGCTCGAATAGGGAAAACTGTGCTCGAAAGCCAGCGCTACGCGTTGAAGCCAGCGTAAAGATATTGATATTGGTAGGAAGCATCAGGGTACGATACGCAAATCTAATGCATGCTAAGCTGCACAGAGAACTCTACAGTTGGCAATGCGCAGAGACTGGTTCCGAATCGGCATCTCGCCTGATGCAAAACGGCGTTTCTCTACATTCAACATTCATCCGAATAATCGCGGGTTTATTCATGATTAAACGCAGACCAATAGCTAGCTCCACATTCCGAGGTTTCTCGCTTTCGCATAATTTCACTAGAACAGTGACGTCTGCGTTTTTGATGTGATGAGAGAATAAATTGTGTTTACAAGGAAGGAATGTAAAAACCGGCTTGGGAAAACTACAGGTTTGGGAAAACTGCGTTAATGCGATGCTGTCTTCTCCATTACGAAAATATTTAACAAAGGGTTGGTCATTTGTCCTTGACTACTAACATACAAGCGATACAAATGTTCCGGTAATGTTCAATAACAACAGTTTTAAAATACCCGCCGCAGTGGTCTAGTGGTTATGGTGCTCGACTGCTGATCCGCAGATGGCGAGATTGAATCCCGGCCACGGCGGTCGCATTTTCGATGGAGGCGAAAATGCTTGAGGCCCGTGTACTTAGATTTAGGTACACGTTGAAGGAACAAAGGTGCTCTAAATTTCCGGAGCCATCCACTACGGCGTCTCTCATAATCATATCGTGGTTTTGGGGCGTTAAAGCCGAACAGTTATTATCATTATTAACAGTTTGAAACCGAGAAACAGTGAGCCCTCAGTGCAGCAGTTTCGGCAACCATCATGCGTTATAGCTCCGAAAATAAGCTACATTATCCACTGGCATGCTGCCAAAAAAAAAAAAAAAACAAAGAACATTCATTGTAATGAATGAATAATGTCATCGGAGGTGTTCAGACGAAGAAACTCCCGTTCCTTAGAAATCAATCGGTGCAGTCAGGCGCCAGAAAGCTTTCGCTGAAAGTAAAAGCGTATTGAAAGAAAAACAGGATGTTAACGAGACAGAAGCAAAGAGAAAGACGTATTGCTGGAGACTAAGGCACGACTACCGCGTCCGCTACTACAGCCTCGAGAGGCAGCTCTTAACGAAGGCACCCTCATACGCCAGACGTATCTACGCGCCTCCCTCTACAAACAACCACTGCGTTCCCTGGGGGCAGCTGCGCGCGACGCCAAACGGGAACTAAGTCAAGAACAAAGCCATACAGCGCAGCTGTGCCAGATGCGAGACGCACAACGCAAGCTTAATAAGGTGCGCGTGGATGCAATGCTGAGAGAAAGGGGGAAAATGAAAGAAAGCGCATCAGACTACGCAAACGCGAAAACAACGTGACGCGCCTGTCGATAGGGGAGTCTCAAAACACTGTTCGGAGCATTCGACAGACTGGACAAATGCTCGCCTTTATAGGAGCAAAAGATCCCGAGACATTACACAATGGATGCTTACGCTAAAAGGCGCCAGTGCCTTACTTCTCTTTCTGCCATGCCTGGTAAGTTGGCTGGATATATCGCGGTGGTCGCTGCCTACAGAATAAAGCGCGCGGTCAGTTGGGGCGCGCTTTCTAAGCGCGACAACGTGAGTAATGCTAAAATACGAACCCTGCACGCAGTGTTCTCGCATTCGAAAGGAAGAACTGGAATGCCACAGAGAGCACAGGAAGGTGGTCACAGTAAACGGGTGATAATTTTAATATAATACGGCAGGTCTATGAAATCAGTGGCACTTCTTGAATCAAAATGCTCTCGCGAAGTCTCTCCAAGTGAATAGTTTGAGGTTGCAGCATTACAGGATAAATGCGAAAGCGCATGCTTCTTGATAGTGTATTCAGCACTGCCAAGAACGTGGAAGGCGAATATTAAATTTAGATGTGACAACAATAGTCCTTCGGCCATATTCGTTAGCACTCTCGGCTTAAGCTACAAAGAAAAAAGAACGCCTCAATGCAATGGGTCAGTTTTACTTTCCATTCTGCATAACAGCGCGAGCTCATGTTGACGCTGGTAATGGTGTGAAAAATGATCAGTTTAAAAAGAATATCACTTATCTGTATAAGAAACATTCAATGTGTATTCACAATGGCATTCCAGACACTGCGAACGGACTCAACGCTGTGAGGCGGGCACACGGTAAAAAATACTTTTTATCCTCCTGAGCTTGGAACCACACTGTCTTCAGTTCAAAGCGTCCCCTCCTCTATAGCTCTCGCGCTGCACTTCAGTCTGGATTCCTTGACCCAGCCAGGAACGTGCAAATAGACAACAAGTGTCTTACACGGGAATAAAATAGTATCGACTGAGACGGCTCAATAAACCCTTGCAGGCTACACGCCCATCTTTCTTCCGCAAGTGCTGCTTTTCACTGAGAAGACGACGACCCGGTTGAAAGATCTCAATGGCTACATAAAGCATCGTAATACTCAACTGGTCATCGGAACCTAAACAGATTCTACGTATTAAACAGTGTATCTGTGGTCGACAAGATGCGAGCTTCAAAACAACATTGCGGAAGCATCGACCAAGCCGTAAAAAGGAATGCTGCCGTGCAAGCAGCTCCATATAACAATACACGCATTCGACGTCAACGACAAGGCAGATGGAAGCAGCCTCCGCTGCGGGCATGCCCTGAAGGAAAGCCCAATTCAATGCAACGCCAGCGGTACCAGGTTCAGTGCGTCGAGTGTCATCATCCAAGTTATGGCCATAAAGAGACCCAGTGCCTGCAGCGTCGGTGGTGCTGTTGCTTCCGGCGACTCGGAAGCAAAACACTTGGAACCTAATGCCGCAAATCGATCGATCACGGAAAAACCAGATACGTATATAGGCTATTCAGTACTTCATGTTTTGCTTCCCCCGTTACAGCTCGCGTGCGGTGCGTGGTGCAACTGAAACGGCGCTAGGTCAGGCTCGTATTGATGTATGTCAGAATGCCTGTCAGCCGTATTTGCCTACACTTTATTTCTTCGTACAATTGTTTTTATTGCGATAGAAATTATATGGACACTCTCGGCTGATTTTTGCCGTTGCCGTCGCCGTCATGTCCCGGATATGTATATGTACTTATATATGTAAAAAAGACATAAAGCAAAATAAATCAGTACAAAATTACACCATCTCCCGCTAAAGGGAACCATGTGTAGATGTGAAGCAGCGGGCGCTAACGCTTACACTGGCGGCGGCGTTGACGCTGGCGCTGATCGCAGCGTTGCGCAGGAGAGAAAAACTGGGGAGGCGCAAAGCAGGCAGTGATGGAGCAGTTTTTCCTACTGGAACATGCCAATCGCTGCTAATGGGCAATGAGAGACAGAAGACTCCGACTGGACACAGAGACCCGCACTCCGCTTTTAGTTAACGCGCACGCTGCGAATTTTTATTGTTCAACAACGCACAGGAGAAATCTCCCACCGGCGCCACCTTGGAGGTCAAGATCCATTGCTATATATACGGGATGGCCAGTGAACGGTTGTGCAGCGCGAGCAGTCGGTTTTTCAACCAAGAAACTCGCTAGCAGACGCTGCCTGCGTCGGCGTCGCGAGGCGAGAGAGGGAGGAGCGTAGGAGAGGAGAGAGAGGGGGGTGACACGCATGCGCAGTGGGGAGTGTGAACGCCGTGGGCAGGGATGCGTAAAGGAGAGAGGGGGGGGAGCGGAGGAGAGAGAGGGGGGACGCGCATGCGCAGGGGGAGTTAGACGCCGCGGGCAGGGATGGAGAGAGGGGGGGAGTGTAAGAGGGGAGAGAGGAAGGGAGGCGCATGCGCAGTGTGGGTGTGGTTGCCGCGGGGGAGGGATGCCTAGAGGAGAGAGAGGGGGGAGAGGAGGTTTTTTATTTTTTCTTTAACTGTTTGCGCATGCGCAGTAAGGGTGGGCACGCGGCACACCACCACCACCACCACCACCACCACCACCGGATTAAGCTTCGCCATAAGATGCTTCACATCTAAAATTTCCAAGGCAACTGGTCGGGGATTTGAATCAGCGACACCTCGCTCCGCAGCCCGCTGCGCTAGCCAACACAGCCACGCGCCATGCTTGTGCCGGCGATATAACGACGAGCTATTATGCACCATTTACCGCTAGCTCGCGGTACGCATAGCTCGGAAAATATTTAGCGTGTTTTCTATCACGCAACGCTTTTACATCTTCTTTCAAATTGAAAACTACCCTTGAGACACGCACGAAAAAGTGGCCCCCTTCTGTACCACTATGATGTAGAAGGAAAACAAACACACACACACACAAACACACACACGCACACACACACACACACACACACACACACACACACACACACACACCGGGCAAACTTAAGGGACCTTAGGCAAACTTGGCGTCAGACGCCACCGCGTGGCAGGAGACGCAGAGGGGTCATTCCACGTGCCGCAGTTTAAAAGAAAAAGAAATATCAAACAGCGTCGGCTTCTGCATTGTGGACACTTGCAGCGCGTTGTTCAAACACGAAGACGTAACAACTGTGACAGTTGTTAGTGCACGCTTGTACTGCGTATACCTATGGCTTCTTTTCGAGCGTCCTTCTTTGTGCTGCAGCGGCGCGCTGTGTGACATTATAATTTCCTGCTATCGCATTCATTGCTTCGCCCTAGTGGCGAAACTGTATGTTTTTTTTTCCTGTTTCGGCGCGCGTTAATTTCATGGTTCAGTAGTTCGCTTCACCGATCATAAATGGTGGTACCTTCGCCCCCCCCCCTCCGTGAACGAACGGTGTGGGCAGTGACGAAATTGTGGCGCTTGAACGTACGCGCTTAACGCAATGAGTATATGCTGACGGCCCAGTGACTGAGCGTTTTCGTGCATGTCCGCAGTGCACTTTGGTGCACTATTGAATTTGCGGTGCTGCGCAACTTCATCATTGGGTTTGTGCGCATTCACTACATCGGATTGGGTCCTGTGCAGCTAGCTATGCAAAGGTTTGCAAGGGTGGAGCCCCGAAATGTCATCACCAGAGCGGAGAGAGAGGGTGGAGGCATTAAGAGATAATACATGGTTTGTTCGGGGTGCTTCAGGTACTCGTGTTGGTGGCGGCGCAGTGGCTGGAACACCAGGTACGATTCTTCACAGAATGAGAACTGATAAAATGAAAGAACTTTAGAACGAATGACATAACGACTCAGCCCATGTTTGCGATATAATGGTAGAGGCAACGTTTCGGAAGTACTCAGCGACATTTTTTTGTTCGTGTGACTTTTTAAAATCGCTAAGCACGCCAAACCGGCCAAGTGCTGCATTTCGGATTAAATCACGCGCGCCATTTGCGCGGGATATCAAAGAAAAAAAAAGTATTGTAGAGATTCCACGAGACGAGTTGCGCTGCCAAAGCTCACATTTGGTCGCGCAGAGCGACCTCCCGTCCACGTCCTCTCCCTTCCTGGAAAGCTGGAAAAGAGACCGTGTTTCACGGATTTACTCGGGGCGCAGAGCGTGAACTGGAAATACCGCAGGCCCGGGCGGCACGGCACTACCCCTCTGTAACTAACCTTGTTTGCGCACATACCGCTCGTCGTGTGCTCAGCGCCACATCGCGCACTTGCCTGCCCGCATGCCAAACTCGCGCCCAGAAGCGCGCAAATCCCGCGCTTGTGAACTGAGCCCCACGTTACAGTGGCGCCGGGGTTTGGGTTCGGGATTAGGGGGCTAATTGCGCGCATGCGCGGGACGCTACAGAAGGGCGGCGAACCACACCGTAGTAGTGCGCAGCGAAAGGGAAACGTCGGAAGAGGCGACGAAATTCATTCTGAGAACTAATTGATTCGCAACAGCGCAACATTTTTTTAAAACAAGTAAATGCTTAAAAGTGTGAGTGAACAGCATCGATATTAAGTTATAACTGAATGTAGTTGGAGACTGCGATTCGGAGTGTATGAACGAGCGCATTCATTATCGCTGAAATGTAATACTAGGCGACTTCATCGCACAGTGATTAAATCGCATGTTCTTCTTTATTAAACCTTTCGTTTCTTCAACGGCGTGCACACGCACTTCCGCGAGAATGGCGTTCGTAAGTCGAGCTTCATGGCAGGATGCCTTGTGAAACGCCATTTACCTAAGAATTCTTCAAAATCTTCCTTTGCGCCAATGCAGAATCACACTATGCTTTAAAGTAATCAATTATAGAATAACTATATATATTATATATGCAACGGCCCGGTGTGATTTAGGTATACCGCGCGTTCGCTGGAATACCTTAAATACGAAACTGCATTGAATTTGTTTTTGTCATACCTTGAAAAGCATTCACATACTTACCCGTGTTATCTGTCCAGCGAAATACGTGAAATTTGGTTCTGCACCGAGGTGCAAATCCTACATATCTGCTTGTTTTGTTATTTCATTTCTTTTTTGCCATATGGCAGATTCAAAAAAGTAAGGCGCCTTCGCCCTAGCGGTGCCAAGCCTGAAGGTAGCGCGGAGCTGGGCAGCCTTCCTTGTTTCTCTTCAGTTTTCTCTTTCTTTCCTGCTCTCCATCTTTCTTTTTGTATTTTTCCAATTTTTCTTTCTTTTTATCCCTTTATTTCTATTTATTTCTATTTTTCTTCCTATTTTTTTTCCCTTTCTGTCTGTCTCTTTCGATTTCTCGCTTGCTTCCTCTTTTCTTTTTCAATTTTTATACGTAATTTTATTTAAAGTGCTCCGCACTTAATATAATCGTCAAGGCGCTCGAAGAAAGGAGGATGAAGACTTCTCTTTGGTGCGAGCGCGCGCTACAGGTGGCTATGCCATATGTGATTTTGCCTGCGTTACGCCAAGGGACGACGACAGCATACGACAACCTTCCCTCCACAAAGTGTTTTGCATTGAAAAGACGTGACGTTTACATGCGCAATCATTTCAGCAACTAAGGATTGTAATGACGAGGAACATGCCATGATAAATATTCTTGGCCCTAATCTAGTTGTCGTCACTTTATGTAATAACTTTTATTGCTTCTTCAAAGTCAATATAGTTTGTCTTATTGGCCTACAAGTTTACAGCTCTAGCACGAGGCTGATCAATATGTGTGTCAGCTCTTGTCCTCTGGCTATGCTTATACCAATCAATCAATCAATCAATCAATCAATCAATCAATCAATCAATCAATCAATCAATCAATCAATCAATCAATCAATCAATCAATCAATCAATCAATCAATCAATCAATCTTGTGGCTATGCTTATATCAAACAATCAATCGATCAATCAATTTTGCTTCATAAATGATAAATAATAAACAAGCAGGTATACCAAGCAAATGAGAAATTAATTAATACGCGTATTTACCCACTGACCAACTAAATAACAAACTGAGCATGTAACATTGATTTGAAGAGGCCGTACGTGCACTGGTGTGCACGTACGGCATATGTATGAGGATCAAGGGAGGGGGGTGGGGGGGATAGAAAGCTGTTATTCGAAATCGCGGCTCATCGCTTATTCAAAGACGCGCATAGTGTTCGTTGACATCCTCTGAAATGAGAAACATATCGCACAGGATATGACGAAGGGGCGCGCCTTCTTCTTCAAGTTCCTTTTCATGCCTGTCCTCCTAACAACCCGTGATGGACTGATGGCCAAACATGTCCAGCGGGCGCCCACGCGTGCGTGCGTGCGTGCGCGCACAAACACACACACACACACACACACACACACAAACACACACACACACACACACACACACACACACACACACACACACACACACACACACACACACACACACACACACACACACACACACACACACACACACACACACACACACACACACACACACACACACACACACACACACACACACACACACACATACACACACACACAACCACGTGTGCGTGTAGTAAATTTTCAAGTAGCTCTCATGGCCTGTTCTGACGTTGAGACAGTTTAGCTGTTCCAGTGCCGGGCTGCTAAGCCTCACGAGACGTGTGTCCCGGCCACGTCTTCCGGCCACGGCTGTCGTGTTTAAATTGGTGTGCATTATAACAACACCAGTGTACTACGATTTATGGAAGCGGTAAAGAAACCCCGGTGGTCAAAATTAACACGCAGTTCTTCACCGCGGCGTGCCTCACCAACGTATCGTATATGCTTGACGCGTAAGGATTTATAATTTAATTTTACCTTAAGGCCTGCGCTCGCCATTAGAAAGCGTTAAACCTCGGACCAAATATGTTCGCACTTCAATGTTTAGTGCACTGTCTGTACGCGGAATAATGGAGCGAAAAAAGTCACAGCTACACGACAAATGGCTCTTGTTCTCTCTAAGGTAGCGTATATTTTCTTAAGTAAATAAGTAAATAAATTACGAGCATGTGTTAATGGCGAGAGCCTGGGCTAAGTACACTGCTCTTCCTCATCTGAATCGTTAGCGGACGCTTTCTATAGTTATGACTAAAAAAGAAAAAAAATGCATGTTTTAAGAAGGCTTAATGCACGGTAACTGCGGTAATGCAGGTAGAGAATTTACTCTAGCAGACTTTTCCCAGCGTTGGTGCGGTCAGTAAACAGATAAGGTAGTTCCAACTTGCTCACAGTGCACGGAAGGTAATCGAAAGGCTATGTATAGTATCCGCTTGCGGTTGATAAAGTACGTAACAGCGTAACAACCACTGCCCACAACACGTGTGGAGTGCGCCCACACACAATACGCAGAACACGGCATAATTCAACTGTTTCCAGGAAAACATTACGTCAAAGCATCGTGTTTGCAGACGCAAATACAAAATGTCGAGTAAAGAAGGAGCGTTCCTAGGCACCGCAGTGGCGTGCTATCCTAGAGCGCACTTAGAGACATTTAAGGGTAACAGAGAAAGTGCAATTTGGAGGGTGTCTAGCGCAAACGTGCATATTAGTAAAGAATGCTCCCTTGCCGTTTGTTAACTACTTACGTAGTTTCCCCGAACGGAAATGCAGTGGTTCGCAGCCCTCTGATATCTGTTCAGCTTGCTTACTTTTTATTCTCATCATGCAGAGCATGGCTGTTGAGCGAAGATAAGAAAAGGCGTTCTTTCACAAACCGCCGACGCAACACTCAACACTTGCAAGATGCCGAAAGAAAAATGCCTTGGACATAACATGGGCACGCACGGGCTCTTACACAGACCCTGGCAAAGCACCGGAGCGCGTGTGTGCGACGTCACTGAAGTGTCGTCTGCGCGCGTGTGTGATGTCATTGGCGGTTTTTATACTGGTTCGGTAAGCTGGTCGGTCGGCCCCAATCTCTGGGAGGTAGCTGAAGAAACCATATACGCATTTGAAAAGAAGGACTGCACGAGACACATACATTATAAGTCCAGTTCTGGTGGAGCGGTGGTTATAACATCACAAGGGGTAACTCTGCGTTTTAAGACTTTACATGCAACGACGTCTACGGCGGCAAAACTCGCGGCTCTGCGCACTGCACTGGAACTCATCGATTCTTAAGAAAGACCAAGTAAATGGGCTGTGTTTTCTGACTGAAAACCGGCGTTACAGTGCCTGCAGTCAGTTCTCTGACGCGGATGTCACGAACAGTTGACATATGAAACCACGAAACTTCACCACCACTTAGGGTAAGGCGGGGCAAAATGAGACAATGGGGCAAAACGCGACATTTTGGCTTTGCCGACCTCTATAGCTAATACAGAAAGCACTTTTCTTTGTTTCTATATTTCAGCGAGAGGGGCTGGTAGTTGTCCACCTTTTTATGTGTAAAAGTTGATGATTGCTCACAGTGTTCGCGTGGGAAAAATTACGCGGCTGGAGTCAGTGGGTTCGTGACCCGTCAAAAAAGAGGCGAAATTCTACTCGGCCAAATTTTCGGATCCGTGTATGAAGCTACTCTGGCATCAGTACAACAACGTGAGTATTTATATTGTTACTATATACTACTAGCTACATACCACCAAAATTTCAGTTCACTTGGTGCGCGGGGTCAAAGCGGAATGTTTTTTTAATCTGGGCATGTGAGGGGGGGCAAAACGCGACAAAAAGGCATTGAATTGCCTTAGAGAGTGTCTCATTAAGTGAACCATTTACTTACACTCATTATATATTATATTTTATTGTTTGGGAAGGTTCGGACGCACAAGAGAATATCATATAAAGCTTCCTGGGAGGAAAACGACGTGAAAAAGCACTGACTGCTGTTAGGACACCCACTCCATTCGTGCTGCATCGACATTTTTCCGCGTTCCCAAGGATGCTCTCAAGAGGCGAACGCAAATTTGGAAGAATATCCAAGTCGAGCCGTTCACAAACACGCCTCGCGATCGAGCTTTCCTTCAATACCAAGTTTGTGCTAGAAAATTCGGATCTAGCACAGTTTTAAATTCATCGCCTCACGAAGCCCGGCTGACGAAGCTGAATGCCACGAAACGCCCGTGCAGTTCTGCACCAAAACGGCAAAAGGAGGCGAAGAAGATGCGTCAGAATATATCTAGCGTCCAATCGTTGAATAATCCACTGAAGTGCAAGCTTTCAACAAAATACAAGAATAGCACAAAGAAAGACTGGTGGTGTTTGAGCTGCAAGAGTTTTGGAGCAAAACAGCACCGGATTCTGTCTGGATTCAATGCGTGGAGTGCAAGGACTGGGGTCATGAAGGCTGCGTGAGGGCCTACGGAGTTTAGTTTCAAGTGCTTCTACTGGAAAAACTGAAGGGTTAAATTTTTTTTTCACACTGTCTCGTTTTGCCCCGCAGGTTGGGGCAAAATGAGACATCTGGTTCATTTTTTATTTCTTTTTTAAAATAAACTTTTTAACAGTGGCAACATGGTCATATTTATGTAGCACATACCTTGTACCCAAAGGAAAGTTTCTGCATTGTCGTTTAAGGGTAAAGAGTGAAATAAAAATAAATATTCACTATTTTCAAATTTTTGTCTCATTTTGCCCCACCTTACCCTAATACAAAAAGGCCACGATATTGACTTTCAATGGCCACCTGGACATTGTGGTGTCAGCGGAAATGATTCCGCAGATAATGCTGCCCGCGCATCACATCAGGAAGCAAACATCGTTCCAATTGCGCTTTCAAGAACAGACGCTGCGGGGAAGATTCGTCAACTGGCCCGCAGTCTCACACTGACCGAGTGGAACGCGCCAAACTTACAAAAGACCAGACTGCATCAACTTAACCCTTCACTGCAACTCCGGCCGCCATCTGGCCTTCATCGACGCGAAGCTTCGCTTCTCTATCGCCTTTGGTTGGGAGTTGATTTCACGAAAGCATATACAACGTTAATCGGAGTGGCTGACAGTGCGGTATGCGATGTTTGCGGCACCGACGAAAATATCGAACACCTCCTGCGCCACTGTCCTCGTTTTGCCTCAGAGAGACAAGTACTTGCCAACGCATTGCGGCGACTGGATGATCGGCCACTTTCTGTGCAAGTTCTATTTCAGCACCGCCCACATCTCTCGACAGCCCACAAGGCAGTGAAAGCCCTCTTGTGCTTTTTTAGGACGACGGGCTTGTGTGAACGCCTCTGACTAGCGGTGCAGTTCCACGCGCTGCAGTGAATTCACTGCCTCTCTCTATCTTTTCATTCTCTTCCCTCCTCTCTCTCATCTTTCTATTCCCCTTCCCCTAATCACCCATTGTATGGTAGCCAACCGGAAGTCTTTCTGGTTAACTTCCCTGCCTTCTCCCTTTCTGTTTGCTTCCTTCCTTCCAAAATCTCACAGGGTCACTCATGCTTTCGCTTTAGGCGACTTTAAGGCGAAAGCAATCTTCTTTTTCCTCTCAGCCGATGTATTGATGCTGCCCCGCCACCCTTCGAAAGCTTTCTGCGCATAACGTGGTTTTGCACTGCCCCCGAGATCAGATGCGTTTGACCTGCTTTGGCATTGCCTCCGTGATCAGACCACCTTTGACCACACGTGACGTAACGTCCTTATGTGACGTTACGCCACGGTGACGTCATGATGACGTCACTTTCACAACGCATAATTCTGGCGATCTGTGACGTCACCATGACGTCATATGGTGTCGTCATCTCGTGATTGTGATTTTCTTGCATCACTCGTCGCCGACGCCGCGGGACGTGAGACGCCGACGGTCCAATTTCGTGTCTGGTGAGGCATCCAAGGCTTTGGCCGTAATATCTGATTCTGCTGGAGCTTTGTAGGTCCAATGCAGTAGCTTAGCAGGTGTTGCGCTGCTGAACACGCGGGTTCCATATTTCGATGGTGGAGAAACGAAAGATCACCCGTGTACTTAGTTTGTGTGCACGTTAAAGAACTCCAGTTGGTCGAATATAACACGCAGTCCGCCGCTAAGACGCGCTTAGAAATTTCAGCAATTATTAAGGAGCGTTACAGGGTGGCGATACCTGCGAAATGCTGAGATATGGTGTTCTTTTTGTATCAGTAAGGGACGCTCCAAAGGATTATCGAATGAGCCAAGGCTGGCCTGAAATACGAGAAAAACAACGCCGCGATGACACGCCTGATGAATGCGGAGTTTTTTTTTTTTTTAAGAAATATTATTATGGATCGACAACAGTATTTCAACTTTTTTCACTGCAGTTACGGCTATACCGGGCATTACCTTTTCTTCTTTTCCTTTTGTGACAGGTCGCCAGCAGCGTAGAAAATTCTGCGCATCTACCACTGCTCATGAGTGTTATACAAATTCATGGATGAATCGTATCAAAATGTGCTCAAGAAATCCTTCTTTTTTCTATATGTGTCAGCTTTAAATTATTTGCGAGATCCTTCCACTTGGGCGCGAAATCCGCCGACGTTGCCCCAATAAATGCATTCTTGTAAAGGTTATCCTCTTCGTCTATTTTTAGTTTGCATCCTCTCCATCAACTGTTGCTTCTATTCACGAATAGACTCTATAAAATGATGCTTTTCCGGTGGAGCAGCTTTCCGCGCACATAAAAGGAAGTGAAACCATGTTATTCTAGCGTAAAACGGGAGGCTGTGCACGCCACAAGAAAGACAGGAAGAAAAGGCAGCAAAAAGGAAAAATAAGGCCTTAAAAGTTTCGTCATACGCTGAGCATAGAATCTTTGCGCGGAGTTTCTGGGACTCAAGCGACTGAAAGGAGCTGGTCGCGGCAACCATCGCTCACCGAGCTCTGACATCTTTACAATAAAGCCGTCTAGCTTAAAGGAAGGCGAAGTCATTGGTGAGCTTGGAAGCCTTCAGGAACATGCTGCGATCGCAATAAAACGCACTGTCAAAGGCACGTTCAATGGTAGATATTTACTCAGGATGCATGCAGGGAACGATACATGCAAGGCTGAAAAGCCTTGTACCGACATGTTTTTTAACTTGAAAGAGATCATGTTATCCTATCGGCTGCATATAGGCTCTGACTGGACTCTGAAACGCCAACGCAACGTCGCTAGCTTACTGAAATGCGTAACAAAAAACCTGTTCATGTCACTCATGGCAAAGGGGGAACGTTATGAACATTCAGTGCACTTGTTGGAGTCAATGTGAAGTGAAATTAACATTAGTGACAAAATTAAGTGTTCTGCTCTGTTCGGTCTATTCTGTTGGCTTCTGTTTTAATTGGTTGCTGTGGAGATGAGGTTTATGTCACCTCAACTACTGCCTTTATCTTGTGCATTTACAGTCAATGGTAGTCGGTAGAATTTTGCTTATGTTTATCATTGCCACGTGTGAGCTCGTGTAATGTTTACGTTTATGCACGGCCATAGGCGTGCGCGCGGGGGGGGGGCAGAGGGGGCGGCCGCCCCGCCTAGTCACCTAATAGGGAGGGGGGCGCTGCGACGAACCTTCGCCCCCACTGAAGGGGAACCCTGCGCACGCCTATGTGCACGGCAACATAACACACGTCATCTAAAAAAGCGATTATTATATTCATGCCATACACTTTACACAGAAGCTATGCCTAAATGAAAACCCCAAGTCAGGTGAATGCATAGTGTCCCGCGCTTGCACCGAGTTGTAACCAGACATAAAATCTTCACGGCTTTAAATACTACTTTTTAGGGCTAAATAATGCGCGTACTTTTGTTTACACCGTGTTCAGTTTGTGCCATATCGGCGTGATCTTGTCTCGAAAATTTACATCACGGTCAAAATTAGTTATAACAGCCAGTTTCATAGGAATATGACGCGGCGATCTAGAGCGTTTGCGCATGCTAACCGTTATACTGAGAGTTCTGATGTCACTTTTGAATTAGGGGATACAGTCGGAACATCGGCGGGCTAATGCAAAGTGACCATTGCTTGACAAAGGCGCATAATTTTGGTTAATGATGCCACGTGAGCTGTTTGAAACCTTCAGAGGCTGCAGCGTATCAGGCACACGCTTCTTTATCGTGAATTTTTATGAAAATGGTTAGAAAACGGCTCTTACGAACATAAAACATCATGACGCTCCAGAATTTAATACCATGTGTGTTCATCCTATGCCTCTCCGCAGGATTCATTTTTATAACTTCTCTCGTTGTATTCTTATGATATAAAGCGAAAAAAAAAAAGCAGGATTGAAGGAATGTTTGAATTTGCAACCATCCTTTATAAACCAAAGTGCAGACGGCTCGGCTATTGTAAACACGCCCATACCCCCCCCCCCTCCAACCATTTTTTTTTTTGTGCCTGTCACAGCACTGTAACTAATTTCTCCTGCATACTGCATAACGGTGAGAAAAACAGCGACGTCACAGCAGTTCTGTCTTCTGGTTTTATAAAGCATTACAGCCGTAAGCCTGGTCACGCAAGACAAGTAGAAGAAAAAAAAAAACATGGTATATCGCTCCCCGCGGCTTATTTGTTTTTTCCTTCACCCACAGAACTTACTTATGTCTAGTCCAGTCCTAATAGTAAACAAAAAGTGGTCCTGTAACTTGTGTTCGTCGTTTTTCATAGTTACCACGCACAAAAAAATGTGCGAGATTGTGATTATCATTATTATTTATTTATTTATTTCTTGCTTCCCAGACTTCTAAAGCACATTGTTTCCCAGGACCTGAACAATGCCACCGGCAAACTTATGAAGGGAGTGCAAAGCACGGCCAAGGAACGCGAAAAAAAAAATAAATAAAAAAGGACACAGGGTGATTTAGCCCGACAACTAAGACTGTTTCTTCTTGAGTCCACACGCGTGCGTGTGGCCAGCTTCTTTCTTAGCCGTTCTTCCGGCCTTTCCCGGCTACTTCGACGACCACAGCAAGTTTTCTGAAGGGCTTTGTTCGCGGATGCAAATTGGGCGGTCAGGAAAGGGCCCTCGGCGCATACCGTAACAGCTTCACTTCATGTCCAGAGCAGCTGTTGTACTGTACTGCATATCCCTTTCTTATATTTGCAAAGTTTCTTTATCTGCTTCTTCGTCACTTCCTCTTAGCGTCTTGCGCA
>JALIZH010000933.1:0-12330 GCA_030522465.1 Rhipicephalus appendiculatus | reverse complement strand
GGGGACGCAGCGGGCGTTGAATGTGGAGTCGCGTCCTCTGTGTTTTGATCTTGGGCGGGGTCTTGGGAAAGTGTCGGTGGGACCTCGCGTTTTGTCCGAAGCCGGCGTCTCGGGTTGAAGCGGTGGGAAGTCCTTAGAGGCTGCCTCTGAGTACGACCTTTGGATAGTGCAGGCGACGGTGGTATGGGGATCTCCCCACAACGACGGCACGGAAGGGAGCAGCCCTTGCCGCCGTCGCCATAGGTGCCGCACCTCCCGCAAAACGGCGCCGTGCAGTTCATCCTAAAGTGGCCACTTTCTGCACAACGTCGGCACACGCGCTGAATACCCTTGTAGTCGCAGGTCACTCGGTGACCTGCCACCCTCAGGTAGTTTGGCACAGGGGACGATGATTTCATCTCCATGCGGACGTACCGCGTCCCAGTGGTCACGGTCGGGCGCGACCCCATGAGTCCTCTGGTAATGTGGAGCACCTTCCCGTCGGGAGACAACGCTTGGGGGAGGGCCTCACTGGGGACGCGGCACGGCAGGAAGAGAACGGTGACCTGTGTTACTTGAGGGCCCAGGGGTACGATGGCGACGCGCTCTCCTCGGATGTTGAGGTGCGACGCGTCCACGATTTGAGCCAGAGCGGCTTCGCTGTTAGAATCAGAATTAGAATTTTATTGACACATATACAGGAATATTACATGTGTTTAGTATACATAAGGAGGTCCCAAAGTCAAAGACTGTATCGGGACCTCCTGTTAAAGGTAGATTACGGTTATACACGATGTTTGAAGCAACAGTAGCACTGTTCGCAAGAATGAAATGGACTAAACACTATTGCAGTAAAACAGGAAAGAAATAAACAGAATGAAAACAAAATATACATAATGAAACAAGGTGTAGCTATGAATAGTTGGAAGCACGTTTGCAGTAGAACTAACAAAAAATACAAAATAAAATCTAATACACATAATATGCAAATTGAAACAAAATGCAGCTATACAAAAAGAACAGTATTAGTAAGTCTGTATAATGTGTGATTTTAGCTCTGACTTAAATTGGTGTAAGTGCCTTAAATTTTTTATAGAAGCGGGTAATAAATTCCACAGTGATATGGATGAAAATTCAGCAGTTTGTTTACCATAGTTAGTGCGTACTTTGGGCAAAAGAACGTTGTTATGGGCGAATCTAGTATTACTATGAGCAATGAGATCAGAAGATGAGAAGCAGATTGGAGGTAATGCCTTGGTTATGTATTTATAGAATGTACGTGGAAGTGGTGAAGAGGTTAGAGAAGGGCTGAGGGAAGACGAGGAAGATGAGGGTGTTCTGAATAAAGAACATGGCTGACACCATAGCCTAGCTCAACGGTGTGTTATTACAAATTGGCGCAGCCGCGTATCGTTTCTGTGTGGACATTCAAGTCGAAATGTGGGTGGACTTCACCATTGGAGGAAATCAACGCGGTGGCATCCGGATCTTGGCTGCAACGCCTCAAGATGAAGAGGAACAAGCTCTTCCGGAAGCAGTCAGCACTGACGCTTTTGTCTCCTATATAAGCGCTAAAACGAAGCTCACTCCTGATGAGTTAATTGCGAAAGTAACAGTGAAGATCAACATGAAGCTTCACGATTATGAGAATTTTGTTCTGACTCCAGCTGGTAACCATGCGAAGCCTGCTACCGTTGCTTCGTCTGAGAGTTCCGTGGAGCTGATGAATAAGTTTCTTGAAATACGACAGGAACAGAACAGGCAGCACAATGATTTAATGCAGTTGCTTGTAAACGTAACCGAACGAATAGGCAGACCGAGTCTCGAACACGTGAAGCCCGAGATGTTTGACGGACAGTCTAGCAGTCCCGAGTCCTGGCTAAGATTCTATGAATATGCGTGCAATGAAAATTACTGGCCCAGTGACGAGGATAAAGTGAAAAACATGCGATTATTCTTATCGGGAATAGCGAAGACGTGGTACGAGTTGCGTGTCAACGCTCACAGCAACAGGCCGTGGACAGAATGGAAAGACAGTTTTCTCAGCTCTTTTGGCGAGAACAAGGTGTTGCTATGGGACAAGGCAATTGTATTCAAGTACACGTCTGGATCTGCACTCAGCTATTTTTATGAGAAGAGGCGGTTGCTCCAGCTGGCTGACTCATCTTTGCCTGAGACGTCTGTGGTTCCGCTTATCATCCATGGTTTGAGTCCGGACCTCCAGAAGCAAATACAAGTGAGAGGACCCAAGACGGTTGAAGAACTTCTGCAGGGAATGCGAAACCTCTACCTCTAGGATATAGGAACCCAGCGTCAACCTATGACACCTGCTCAAAGGTGTACAGGTACCACACGAGCCCAATGAAAGACGCCCGCTTGGAAGCTGTAAGTCTACCGCGACGCATGTCTTTTTTGACCGACCAGGCAGACTCAGGCCATGATGAAGACCAAGATGACGTGACAAAAAACTAAATAAAGAGGGTCTCGGCTGCCGCCCGATGATATCAAGAGAAGCTGTTTATTTGTCTCATACAAGTCTATTGTACATATCTGTTTTTGTTAATGGAAAGCAAAGGAGCGCGTTAGTTGACAGCGGAGCCAGCGTCACAGTCATAAATGCCAGTATTGTTGAGAGCGAGAAAGTAAAACAGGGGCGGCCCGTAGAAGTACGCGGATACGATGGAAGGCGAGATGTTCACGATAAATGGACTTGTGTTACCATATCCATGTCTCGGCAACATTGTCACTGCGCAAGCACTGGTACTCGACGGCGTGCCCTATGAATTACTCCTTTCACGTCCGGCCATCAGTGCCCTTCACCTTAACATCTACTAGGACTGGAGAATTTACGACAGAAGAAAGGCGCCACAGCCTCAACGTTTCAGCTTCACCTTCGAGGACTCTACGGAAGCCATCGTCAGGTGACGAGGTTAAGACGCTTTACCCGGAATTGCTATGCTTGAAAGGATATCCTACGGCAACTGCAAAATTTGAGGTGCCATTCAAGCTACATAATACGACGGTGGTCAGAAAAAAGCCCTATAATATGTCAAGGGAGAAGAGAATGTGGCTTCAGAATGAGATCCAAAAGATGTTGGATGCACAGATTATTCGCCCATCCACATCTACATTCGCGTCGCCCATCACCATTGCACCGAAGGAAGATGGAAGTCTCCGACTCTGCACAGACTACAGACAAATTAATAAGCAGACAGAGCTATTTCCGTTTCCTATGCCACGTATAGACTCTATCATAGATGAAACTGGTGGCTGCAGAGTATTTTCGCGCATTGACTTATGTAAAGGTTTTTGGCAAGTCCCGCTTTCTGAAGAATACAAGAAATATTCTGCCTTCATAACACCCTTTGACATCTACGAGTATAATCGACTCCCATTTGGGTGGAAGAACTCACCCGCTTGGTTCCAGAATATGATGAACGACGTTTTGCGACCGTTTCTTGGGAAGTTTTTTAACGTCTCCATCGACGATATAATTGGTTTATTCCCGCAACGAGGACGAACACTCAAGCCATCTTGCTAGGGTACTTCAAGCACTTTGTGATGCCGAGCTCAAGATTAACGACAAGAAGAGTGCGTTTTTCCAAAGAAAAGTTGTGTTTCTGGGTAGAGTATTTGATGGCCAAACCAAGACAACAAAGCAGGAATCAGTGGAACGAATCGCAAAAATGCAGAAGCCGTATGGACTTACACTCTTTACGGGTATTTCTGGGTTTTTGCGGGACATTTTCGGTCCTTCATAAGAGATTATGCAACAAAAACCAAATTCCCCACAGAAATGACCAAGAAGAATGTTCCATTTCAGTGGACAGCAGAGTGTGATTCCGTTTATCACAGCCTTGTGACCATCATTTCGTCTGACCCGGTTCTGACTCTTCCAGACTTCAAGTTGCCCTTCGAACTGAACACCGACGCTTCTTATGACACAGGTGCAGTGCTGTACCAAAGAGATCCAGACTCTCCACATAGCCGGCAACAGAGGGTCGTCGGGTACTATTCGTACACCTTCTCGAAAGCGCAACTCAACTACACGACTACAGAGAAAGAAGCCTTGGCAGTCCTAATGGCCGTACGCTATTTTAGACCTTACCTGGATGGCAGGACCTTCACGCTCTTTACAGATCATCAAGGCTTAACCTACATCCTTAACCTCGCAGAGCCTAGAGGAAAGATCGCTAGGTGGGTGGGTGAACTCCAACAGTTTACGTTCGTAGTCCATCACAGGCCTGGGGAACACCTCAAGGATGCAGATGCACTTTCGAGAGTTGCGGTAGTTCCTGACCAAGAAAACATCAACGCTAACCTATTGTGGGAGGGTACTGAAGAACTAAAGTTCCTCAACGGAAAGTTCGCAGTCCCCGAAACAATGGTGCCTCGAATCTTGGAACTTTATCACGACTGCCCGCACTCAGGTGGACACGACGGGTTCTGGAGGACCTATCGCAAGATTCATCAACGTTTCCAGTGGAAACACATGAAAGATGACGTCCAGCGGTACGTTCAGTCTTGTCACCAGTGTCAACTTCACAAAGCCAAGTACCTTCAGAGAACGGACGAGATGGTCTTGCCTCAACACTCCAGCATACCGTTTGAAGTCATCCACGTGGATTTCGCAGAGCTCAAGAAAAAGGCTGCTGGAGTAGGAAGAACACAGACTTTCCTAGTGGCAATAGACCAGTGCACAAGAACAGTGATTGCACGGCCGGGAAGAGAAGACGCGAATAGTGTGATTGCTCTTTTGGTCCGACAGATGTTTAAGAATACCAAAGTAGTAATATCAGACAATGGACCAGCGTTTCTGAGCCAGCGTTTGCAAGAGTGGGCGAAGGAACGAGGAGTTACTTTCCGACGCTGCGCGCCGTACCATCCTGCAGGAAATGGCATGGCTGAAAGGATAATCCGAGATTTGAAGCAGTTCATTTCTATGTACCCAAGTTTCCAAGGCGGATGGAAGTGCTGCTTGGAGGCAGCTGTCGCTCATCACAATCGGTCGCACACTGCGAGCATCGGCTGTAGCCCGTATTTTGCGGCATTCGGAAAGGCACCAGTGCTTCCTGCGGATCAACAACTTCGCATTGCTGACCGCCTGCAATTGTGCGAAAATCGAAAAACTTCGGAAGCATACCAGCGATTCCGAGAGGATATGAAGAGAAACTTCGACCGCCGCCACAACACACGGATACCTCATATACAGCTGAACGACGTGATACTCGTCAGAAAAGGCCTTCCCGGCACGAAGCAGGTGTACATGGGACCTTATCGAGTGGCTCAGACTGCAGCGCAACAAGGCGTTCTCAAGAGGGTTGGTTATGTCAACGATGATGGTGTGCTGGAGTTTGCGAACATTGGAAACGTCTTCATGTATCATCCCAGGAGGGATGAGTCTTCAAAGAGGGGGAGTGTGCGTGGAAGTGGTGAAGAGGTTAGAGAAGGGCTGAGGGAATACGAGGAAGATGAGGGTGTTCTGAATAAAGAACATGGCTGACACCATAGCCTAGCTCAACTGTGTATTATTACATAGAATGTGATTCCTAAGTTATATTTGAGGAGCTCTGACATGGTTAGGATGTTTCTTTCATGGAGTATGCATTTACCGTTAGAAAATCGTGAACTGTTTGTAATGATTCTTATGGATTGGGGGAGACGACTGAGTTGTGTGATTTGTGAGGCACAGGGTGAGTCACTGCTACAAAAGTAGGAACTGAAAGCGTCAGCTATGAGGTTAGGCGAGCTATATTCGATATTGTCGAAGACAATTCTTGATACCTGGTGTCGGGGAATTCCTGTTTAGAAAGGAGTTCACAATATCCCATTTTAATTTAGCATCATTACCTGCTTGCGAGATTTTTCGTTGGAGAAATGAATGTTTAGCCACTTTTAACTGGTGGTTTACAGCATTACGTAGCCTTTTGTAACGGGCAATTAACTTAGTATTAAACGGCTGACTTTTGGTTTTTTTTTGTACAAGTTATCGCGCTTTCATAAGGCTGCTAATAGCTTTTGAGACATCCATGGATTATGAGAGAACGCCAAAGTTTTTTTTACATTTCTTTTTAGAAGTGAACTTTTGAATTTGTGATATGATCAAAGACAAAAATTTAGAAAATGCTTTCCGAGGATCATTACAAGATTTAATCTCAGACCAGTCTAAATTTGCTACGGCAGTTGTTAAGCTCTCTTTATCGAAAACATATTTGAAATATGGGAGCGGACAAGGACGAGATTTGTAATTGAAGCGTAAAACCAGTGGATAATGATCAGTAATGTCAATGTCGAGAACTTTCACCTGTGGTGAAATGAGCGAGTTGGAGAAAGCATGATCAGTAAGCGTCCCAGCACCATTGGGAACTTGCCGTGTAGGCACATTAATTAAGGATTCATACCCGTAGCTTTGCAGTAGACTGGTGTAATTAACAACAATAGGTGAAGTGTCATCGAGTAAGATCATGTTAATGTCACCCATTAAAATGACAGTTTTATTCTGAACTGAAATAGTATGTAGGATATGTTCAAGACTAGAGAAAAAAATCGACGACTGAAGATGAGGGAGATTGGTAAATGCAGCGAAATATGAAATCCCTGTGATCACTAGAAGGAGAGCAATTTGTTATTTCAATCCAGACTGATTCACAATTACTTACAGGTAAGTGTAAATCGTGTCGCCTCCTGTATGAAAGATCGGGAGATATATAAATGGCCGCACCACCATGACTGCTAATTGATCTATTACAGTATTCAGAGTTGTAATTTCGGAAGCAATAAAGATATTTGTCATCATCTGATAACCAAGTTTCCGTTATAGCAATAATTGAAAATGAGCTACTTTACGAGGAAATAGATGATCGATTTCATCGAAGTGTTTACGTAGGCTTCTAGCATTACAATGAATAACAGAATTATATCCACTTATGAACGAATTCACCTGATCTAGTTCCAAAAGAGAATCCATCTTGACGCGACAAAAAGTGAGGCAATGAACACCAGGTACTACGCCTAGTCTATTTTGATCAAGTCAGAGTCATCACGAATGCGCAAAACACTACTCTTGGTAGTCTTTCTAGCCTTGATTTGACAGTTGTCCGTCCAGAGAAACATCCAGTCCTTTTCTTTCTTTAGTGTTAGGGCTTTGGAAAACAGGGCCTTGTTGCTTGGGGTCAGATGATCATTGACAAAGATGGGTGTCTTAGAAATGCTACAAAAACCAAAATCACTAACACAGCGCTTCACCTTACGTGCTTTACTGATGAAGTCAGATTTCTTAGTTCGAGAGCAGAAGCGTGCAATTACGTTTTTTTTATCATTAGACACGCGATGAACAATGTCGAGATCACTAGGCGATATGGGACAGCCAGCTTTCTTCCCCAACATTTCCATAATTGTACTGCAGTCTTCCCCTTGGGAGCAGGGAATGCCCTTGATCTCAATATTGCTGAGGCGCGAGTATTGTTCGAGCTCCTCAACCTTGCGGCTAAGAGAGTGATTCGGGGTTTTTAATTGCTTGTTCTCATTTACCAATGCGGCATTTTGATCACGTAGGTCCTCGACAAGTTCGTTCAAGTGATGAGCACTCGATTGCAGAGATTCAACTTCTTGTTTTAATTCTACAACATCGATGCCCGATTATTTCATTTTGAGCAAGAACCTGCCGAAGACCTTCTCAGAAGTGTCTTTAGCCAAGCTGTGAATTTCGGCCTCAAGTTCTTCAATTTTCTTTGAGAGTTCAGCATTAGTCGGCATGGTGAATACTCTTTATCACAAAAGCGATTGCAGACACAGTAGAAAAAATAAAGCAGAACGTGGTTGTTGGCAGCAGCGGCAGGGGTAAGGAATAGAAAGTAATACAGATGCAGTGACGACTTGGCAGTCAGAGTAGCGCTGGTCCGACAGGAACCCAGATCTCGCGCACAGCAACAGACGCCCGAGCGAATCTTCTTTCTCGTCTTCACTACAATTGCCCCCCGGGAGAGAAGACAAGCCATCCTGGCGTCTCAAGGCGTAGGCAGTATCAAGGGGTCGTAGTACGGCTTAAGTCTGCTGACGTGAACCGTGTCCCGACCGCGATGTCTGAGGTCGTGGGACGGCGTCACGGGCTCAACTACGTAGTTGACAGGAGACGTGCGTCCTTTGATGCGGTAGGGGCCATCATAGCGTGCAAGAAACTTGTTTGTAAGGCCAGGGCTGTGAGGAGGTATCCACAACCAAACGAGAGAACCAGTCGGGAAGGTCTGGTGAAGACGCGTCATTGTCATGTCGCAGTTTTTCGCGACCTTGAGCGGCGGTTGTAAGTTTACGAGCGAGCTGCCTACAGTCCTCTGCATATCTCGCCGCTTCCGACACCGGCGTGCATTCGGACGCGTCGGGTCGGTATGGAAGCAGTGTGTCCATGGTACAAGAGGGCTCTCGTCCGTACAACAGGAAAAATGGGGAAAAGCCAGTGGTAGCTTGTGTGGCAGTGTTGTAGGCGTAAGTTACAAATGGTAAAACAGCATCCCAGTTACTGTGATCCGACGCGACGTACATAGTTATCATGTCACCGTGCGTGCGGTTGAACCTCTCCGTCAAGCCGTTCGTTTGCGGGTGGTATGCGGTAGACTTGAGGTGAATGATGCTGCATGCAGCGAAAAGGGCTTGGATGACGTCGGAGAGGAACACACACCCTCTGTCGCTGAGCAGTTCGCGTGGTGCTCCATGTCGAAGAACGAAATTCCGTAGAATGAATAATGCGACCTCGCGAGCGGTGGCGGCAGGTAGCGCTGCAGTCTCGGCATAGCGCGTCAAATGATCGACGCCGACAATTATCCACCTGTTACCCAAGGAACTGCAGGGAAGTGGGCCATATAGGTCTATGCCAACGCGATCAAAGGGACGAGCAGGGCAGGGAAACGGCTGTAACTGGCCGGACGGGCGCTGGTGAATTTTACGCCGCTGGCACAGCGTGCAAGAGCGAATGTACTGGCAGACAAAGTGATACATTCCATGCCAGTAGAAACGTTGCCTGAGCCGAGCATACGTTTTCAGAACGCCGGCATGACCATGGTGAGGAGCAGCATGGAAGTAAGCGCAGATGTCGGAACGCATGTGCCGTGGTATCACTAGCAGCCATTTGCGACCATCGGGCATATAATTCCTGCGGTAAAGGATGTTGTCGCGCACAGTAAAGTGGGTGGCTTGGCGATGAAGTGTTCTCGAAGAAGGTGCGGCCGATGGATCCTGCAGGTAGTTGAGCATAGTTGATAGCCGGGGATCCTTCCGCTGTTCAGCCGGCATGTCCGTGGCGTCGATGGGAGACATGGATGTGAAGAGCGTTGACAGGGAATCTACATCGGAAGGTATCGGTCACCGAGAAAGCGCATCGGCGTCAGTGTGCTTCCTGCCCGATCTGTAGACAACGCGAATGTCATATTCCTGTAAGCGAAGAGCCCATCGGCCTAGGCGACCTGATGGATCTTTCAACGAAGAAAGCCAGCAAAGGGCGTGATGGTCGGTAACAACGTCGAAAGTACGACCATATAGGTATGGACGAAATTTGCCAAGAGCCCAAATTATGGCCAAACACTCCTTTTCGGTCACAGAATAGTTCGCTTCTGGCTTCTTCAAAGTGCGACTAGCATACGCGACGACGTACTCGTCGTAGCCGTCCTTCCGCTGAGCTAGTGCTGCGCCATGTCCGGTGCCGCTAGCGTCGGTATGGATTTCTGTAGGCGCTGTGGGATCGTAATGCCGAAGTATTGGTGGGGAGGTAAGTAGGTGGCGTAGCTGCTTGAAGGCTTCATCGCACGAGGTTGACCAAGCGGAAATGCCGTTACTAGCCGTAAGTAAATTCGTCAGTGGGGCGATGATGGTCGCAAAATTACGCACAAAGCGCCGGAAGTAAGAGCAGAGGCCTACAAAGCTGCGGAGCGCCTTAAGAGTTGTGGGCCTGGGAAACTCGGCAACGGCGCGAAGCTTATCTGGGTCAGGCAGCACACCATCCTTCGAAACGACGTGTCCCAATATCGTTAGCTTGCGGGCAGCAAAACGGCACTTTATGATGTTGAGTTGGAGGCCGGCAGAGGTGAGACAGGTCAGTATCTCACGCAAGCGAACAAGGTGCGTCGGAAAATCTGATGAAAACACGACGATGTCGTCAAGATAGCACAGACATGTCTTCCACCTGTAGTTACGAAGGATGGTGTCCATCATGCGCTCGAAAGTAGCGGGCGCGTTGCAGAGCCCAAAAGGCATTACGGTAAATTCGTATAAGCCATCGGGCGTTACGAAAGCTGTCTTCTCGAAGTCACCTTCCGCCATCGGCACTTGCCAATAGCCAGAGCGAAGATCTAAAGATGAGTAGTACTCCGCGCCTTGCAAGCAGTCGAGTGCGTCATCTATGCGGGGCAGCGGGTAGACGTCTTTACGAGTGATCTTATTTAGCCGACGGTAATCCACAGAGAAGCGTATTGACCCGTCCTTCTTGCGCACTAATACGACAGGGGACGCCCAAGGGCTCTGGGAAGGGCGAATGACGCCACGTTGCAGCATTTCATCGACTTGCTCGTTAATGACGTGCCGCTCGGCTGCCGACACACGGTATGGTCGCTGGCGCAATGGAGGATGAGAACCTGTGTGGACGCTGTGACTGACGTTCGCTGTACGCCCCAAGCGCGGTTGGTCGCAATCAAACGACGAGCGAAAATTCTGGAGAAGCGCAAGGAACTTGCGTACGGTGCGGAGGCGGCAGATCGGCATCCACGACAGCTTCAAAGATGTCTGGCAACAACGAAGTTGACGATGATAAAGTTGACGTGGGCGCTGGAGCTGGACGGGAGAAGTGAGGGCGGCGAGCTCAGAACAGGGCGTGTCATCCGAAGTCTCGATGATGTGGAGCGGATCAACTGGCTGAACGCAACCAAGAGATTCTCCGCGCAGCAAGGTCACAGGGTGTTCGAACGGATTACACACAAGCATTACCGATGATCCGGATGTGGTATTGGGGACGGCAAAAGGGAGAGGCAGAGCCCTGCGACGCAGGAAAATAGGCGACGGTGTGAAAAGGACAGTGTTATACGGCGCGGTTGAGCAAGACACGGGCACAAGCACTGACATGACGGGTGGTATGTCCGTGTCAAACACAACAGTGAGCTTTTGGGCTGTACTCGCAGAAGGGTAAGGCAATGCGTCATCAGAGAAAGGGAAGAGCGCCACTTCGGCCCGGGACACAGTCGATGATGGCGCGATGCTGAGATAAGAAATCCCAGCCGAGGATGATGTCATGTGAACATGAAGACAGCGCGAGAAATTCGACAACATAGAGGACGCCGTCAATAACCACCCTTGCGGTACATGCAGCAACCGGCGCTATGTGCTGCGTACTTGCGGTGCGCAGCAGCATGCCGGCGAACGGCGTCGTGACCTTATGCAGTTTACGGCAGAAGTTCTCTTCTATGACTGAAATCGCAGCCCCAATGTCAATCAGCGCAGTTGCGGCAGTTCCTTCCACCATAACGTCGAGTAAATTGCGTGGTGACTGTGCAGGCCTTGTAGAAGTCGCGAAGCTGGCAGTTCGTGCCTGCGGAACTGCACCAGCTAGTTTCCCTCGCTGGGGCACTGCCGACGACGTAAGGGTGAAGGCGAGCGAAGACGGGGCGAAGGGGAGCGGCGGTTGCGGAAAGGCCGTCGCGGAGGTGGCGAAAAGTCTGAGCTGGGACGCGTGGCATGGACCGGAGCATCGTGTGGGTAGCCGCCGTAATCAGGGGTAGCCGCCGTAATCGGGCGTTGCGGCAGCTTGATTAGCAGGTGGCATGCGACGGAAACCACAAGCGAAGAATATAGGCCGATTGTCGCGTGTGCGCCAGGGATTTTGGACATACTGGCTTCGAAATGGCATTGGTGGTGACGCAGGAGGCCTGGCTCTTGGCGGGCGCATTGCGGCAGGGAAGGCGGAGGTCGCGCCGCAACTGCGGCATAGGTCAAAGGTGCAGCCACAGGTAGACAAGGTTGGGCCAAAGGTACCGACTCGGCGAGTGGATCGCGGATAGCCCTCTTGATGGGAGCAGCAAGAGATGTGTCAGGCTGTACGGATTCATCTGTCAGAGGTAGCATAGACAGCTGCCGCGCCACCTCCTCCCGAATGAAGTCTTTGATTTGGGTAGACAGCGGTGTAGCGGCCGACGGGGGAGAGGCAATCGTGAGGCCCGAGAGTGACTCGGCAGATGCGACAGCGCTGCGCGCAAGCACGCTTTGTCGACGCAGCTCGTCGAAGCTCTGGCAAAGAGTGACGACGGCCGCGACAGAAGCAGGGTTCCGCGCAAGAAGCATCTGAAATGCCTCGTCCTCGATGCCTTTGAGGATACG
>JALIZH010000932.1:0-16756 GCA_030522465.1 Rhipicephalus appendiculatus | reverse complement strand
TCAGCTGGAAATGCTCCAACCTGGTAAGGCGCCCTTTAAGGTGTTCAGTGACAGAGGATAAATTGACCCTGCGTGATTATACCGGGCCAATACGAGTTTAAAAGACTCTTCTTCCCTTTTAGCGGTCTGGATATTGGCTCCTGGGCTGCCCTTCACAGCCATGCCGAAAAGAAAGAGACCCAGGAGCGTGTTTATTCGACGGCGGGCACTTAACTCACCAATGCTGGACAATAAACGAAGAAACCGTGTTCTGGAAACGGTGCGGGAAAACGGACAATAACATGGCTAGTTAAGCCATTGACGCCTTTCTGCCATCGTAAACTGTAACATTTGTTTGCTTTGCTGTCCTAGACACAGATCGCACACGTCTTTCTTCGAAAATTTGAGATTTTGTAAATATTTATCGTGCCTATATTTACGATTTTGGGGGCCTAAAACTGTGTTTTGCCTGCCTGTTTTTGGCGCTTAAAACGCGATTTTTAGTGCCTAAAAATTCGGCCTCTAGTGATGACATTAGACGCCGACCAGCTGAGACCCTAAGGTGCTTGGCCATGTCATGATCACGTCACAAATTTTGTCAACTGTGTGTCGTCATGATGTCATGATAGAATGACATCATCACGTGAAGTTAACCTTATGATGGACCATGACTACATGACACACCATGACGACCGCAGATGCCGACAAGGCGAGTCTCTAAGGAACTTCGCACCTAAAAGGTCATCCAGCAAAAGCACAACCCCAATTGCACAGGGAAACAGCATTAGCTGGTTGCTCTGCTCAGCTTATTTAATGGAATGACCTATGCTGACACTGAAAAACGTGCAGATTTCCTAATTCATTTCATGCAACGCTCACGAGTAGGACGATGGACGAAAGAAGCCCACAAGATGTCGTCCGTTGGCGCACACAAGAGACTGTCCGTTATCCTACTCATGAGCAATGCACAAAATTCATCATGAGACCAACCAACTCGCTCACCTTACAATCTTAATAATGATTTCCTCATTAAAGGCACCGACAAATAGCCAGCACCTGTGCTTAGATCTAGGGGAAATAAAAAAGACTTTGAATTGCAGTGAATCCTTTTCACAATTTGAGCAACATTACATTTTTAAATTGCGTTAAAGGTCCTAAGAAAGCAATATGTCATGCAGCGTAGTGGAAGAGGCCTGATGCTGCACTATGGAGTCGCTCTGTTTACTGTACATAGTTAGATGCTTTTATGTGTATCATAAATAGTGCTCCAAATTACAGTATCTGTGTATATATATCGCGCTGCGGTCGTGGCCGCCAGTGGGATGTATCGAGCCGCCGTACATGCGCGCGAAATGCATGTATGCGCAGCGAAGTGTAGCGCACAAACACGTCGCGCTATCATACTCACCTCTAGGGATGGTAAAATCGATGAACGATTAATCGATTAGGCTAATCGTAATCGATTTCCGCCTTTCAATTAATCGAATTAATCTATTAGAACTTTGCGATTAATCGATTACGGCAACTGCCACCTCCACCCCCAATACCGCCCCTTGGCCAGTGCGCATGAGTGCGAGGCGAGCGATGCCGAGACGCAGAAGTCGAGCACACCTAATATTTTTCACTACAGCGCACATTTATACGCTAGTAGAACGAGCCCAAAGCCGTCTGTGGCCCTACCCCATAGAGGTATGTGGCCCTACCCCATAGAGGCAGAAATGAACTCGCCCTGGTCTCCGTCGCCTACGGCGCCCACCTCTAAGCCCTCCCCAAAACTTCAAGCGCGGGCAGGAGGTGGCCCCCACCCCGACGAGGCAGAAATGTACTTGCCCGCTTCTCTCAGCTCACTGCTTACTGCATTCACCTCCTCTCGCCCCCCTTTCTTCTATCGTGCGCTGGTTAACCATCGGCAATGTACTCGTGGTGCTTACTTGCTATATTGCGTTATTACATTTTGGTGTGTATACTGCTTCCTTTGTCATGTGGTAGGCCTAATGGCGATCACGCGCAAGAGGAGCACTGTGCGGCCGTTGTTCACAGTAGATTCGAAAACGATGACTGCGATGTGTGATAAAGATGGTAAGCACTAGTCAAAGCCAGCGACGGAAACTCATATGGTCATGACTAAAATTACAATGTTGAGGACCCCGCTCCCGAAGGCACCACTACTATGCATATAGTGTGTTTTTTTTTTTTTGGACGGCGTACATAAAGCGCGCACCGCTTAGCGTAATATGTAAAGTTATCAGTATCTCGCTATTTAGCCAAGAGCCTTTGTGTAACTTATCTTGAAAATCAAGTCGCTCTTCAATTACACAAGCGATTCTTACGTTTCAAAAGGATGGATTGTTGATAATTCATATTCGTTCAAAAAGTTTGGTCCCCTTCGCAGGACCCCTTGCTTTGTCCCTGTGTTTTCAGCGCTATGGCTTGATTGAATGAAAGCAGCAAGGCGGTGCGTCAACGCTCAACACAGAAGTTTATTGTTTTCTGTACATTTCAGACGTGTGAGCGCATCTTCTAGTTGCTTATTCTGTTTGTGTTCATTTACGGCTCCGCGCTGTTTCATCGTGCTCCATCGCCGAAGCTCAGCTCTCCTTGCCTTTGATAAACTAGCGAGTTTCATCGCTTGCTGAGTCTATGGCAACCTTCTGGGTATTTTATTTAACTCTCTGCTCAACCATACTGGATCAGTGGTGTTACGATCGGCCTTGGAAGCCGTCGCGGCAGAGGCCGCGGACAATGCTCCTATTTTTCTAAAGTTCCTCCCGGGTTCGCTGCCCTTCGGGAGCGCAGGTCTAATCCCTTTTCCTGGAATGCCTACGAGCGTGCGGCGTGGTCAAGTGACCAGAAATTCCAGCGGCAGTGCCGCGAACAGCCCTTTGTGGCAAGATGCTGCCGGCGGAGGGGGGACGAGGCTGCTCGTCACATTCCAAGCAACGAGGAGACAAAGCCGAGGTCCAGTCCACAGAACACCTGCTGCGTGTTGTTGCCTGGCGGAGGATCTCCCTAACCAACCGTGACATTCTTCGGCACGATAACAGAGACTCTACCCCCCCGGCCGGAAGAATTCCGGGAACCAGCACCGGCCAAGATCTGCAAACGTGTGCAAAAGTTGGTACTGTGCGCAAAACCGTGGTGATCTTGTCGTGACCGTGTATGGTCATCGTTTCGACGGTGCCCTCTCCACGTGCACCTATTGGACGTCGGTCCCCAGTCTCGGGGGGTGGAGCTACAAGGCCATCGAGAGCCGTATTGGCCAACGATGCGGACAATGCGCCCAGAGTTGGCAACGCGGCGACATAAAAGCCCAAGACATTTTTTTAACGAGTCTCTCAATCTGTCATCTTTCGTCATGTAAATAAACTGCTGTTAAGTTTTCCTCCCGAGTCGCTCACTGCCACGGCTCTCCGCTCCGGACATCGATGGGCCTGCGGTTCGACACCTTACGCTCGGCACCACGCTACCCGCTGGTCGGCTCAAGCAGCAGGCCAGTCGCAACAACTGGTGGCAGCGGTGGGATCCTGCTAGCCCCGAGTCCGCAACAAACTGATGCCAGCGTCGGGATCGACTCCGCCGAGATCATGGCTGCAGGGTGTGGTGAGTGCTTGACTTTTCTTCACTGAGATTTTACCAGGCTTTGTTTTGAGTTTTGTTGGAAAAGGTGGTAATTTCGGTACCTACTGTTCTACGTGGATCTGAGCACGAGAACGTAGTTGTTTTTGTAATAGTGAAGAATTAGCAGCACTTGCAGCAACCATGAATCTAAAGGCACTGAAAAAACCGCTTTTGCTAGAGTTAGCCAAAAGTTTGGGTTTGAATGTCCAGGAGCAAATGAGAAAGCCAGAGATAATCGCGGCTATTGAGAACCTTGAGGCAGATGACGACGAGCTCTCAGAGTGTCTTGAGGTGATTGAGGAAAAGGATAAGTTAAAACGCGAAGAGGAAGAAAGGAGAATAGGCGCTTGGAAAAGGAGCTAGAGCTAAGGCGCGAAGAGGAAGAAATGGAGAACAGGCGATTGGAAAGAGAGCTTGAGCTAAAACGCGAAGAGGAAGAGAGGGAGAACAGGCGATTGGAAAAGGAGCTTGAGTTAAAGCGCCTTGAACTCGAGCTGCTCCAGGCTCGAAATAGTAGAGAAGGCAGTGAAGCGTCCAGCGCGGTAGAACGAAAGTCGTTCAAAATCAAGGACCTTATGCAACCCTACCGCTCCGGAGAGGACATAGGTCTCTTTTTGGTAAACTTCGAGCGCACATGCGAGAAGGCGGGTGTTACCAAAGTTATGTGGCCGCAGTGCTTGCTGACGTTATTGCCGTGTGAGGCTGCCGATGTAATTGCGCGCTTGACAAAGGAGGAAGCAGATGATTACGACCAGGTTAAGTCGAACCTGCTAAAGAGGTATAGAATGTCAGCGGAGGCATACAGGCAGAAGTTCCGGAACGCCGTAAAGCAGAGAGATGAGTCGTATGCTGACTTTGCATACAAGCTAATGGCTAATATGAGGGAGTGGCTCAAAGAGGCTAAGGCATTCGAGGATAAAGAGAAAGTGGTTGAATGCTTCGGACTCGAACAGTTTTATCGTCGTTTGCCCCAAGACGTTAGGCTCTGGGTGCAAGACAGGGAGGACGTTAGCACTGTTTCGAAGGCTGCGGAGCTTGCTGAAGAGTTCGTCTCGCGCCGTGCGCTTGATAGAAAGGAGATTCACCAGCGGGAGAGCCAGAGTAAGAGGGCACTGGGTGGAATGGACAGTCCGTCCAAGAGAATCAAGCGCACAACGCCGAACCCTTAGCGAGAGGGGATGAGGCGAAAGAAGCCAATCTGGCTCGAGAACAGCACAAAAAGAGTGCTTTTGAAAAGAGGCGACCACTTGTGTGTTACAATTGCCACAAGCCAGGTCATATGGCTGCGTTCTGCGAGGAGCCAAAGGTTGCTTGCCTGTCAGTTGACAGCGGGGTTGAAAGCATGCAACTTTTGGAGCCATATATTAAAGAAATGAGGGTAAACGGAAAGGGGTGTCGCGTGCTGCGAGATTCGGCAGCAACGGTGGACGTGGTCCATTCCTCGTATGTAAAACCGGGGCAGTTCACAGGTGAGTGCACTTGGATTAAGCAGTCGGCGGAAGCGCGAAATGTATGCCTTCCGATTGCTAAGGTTCGCATCGAGGGCCCCTTTGGCGTATTGCATACAAAGGCAGCTGTGTCTGCCTATCTGCCGATGCAGTATGGTTATCTGTTTTCAAACAGATCCGATTGGTTGTTACGGCAGAAGAACCCCGCGTTCGAGAATGGGTTTGTGGGCGCGCTCACCCGGTCGAAACCGCGAGCGCGTCGGAAGAGTGGTAGGACAAGCGTCAGGGTGTCCCACGAATCGAAATGGCAACGTTGAGGGCTCAAGTCGCTGTTTCTAAGGAACTTGATGGCGTCGGTACTCTGGCTTGTGTTAATAGGTATTTTTTTTTTTTGGTTATGTGTCTAAGGTTTACTATTGTCTTTTTTTTTTGTTTGTTGTTCATTGTTGTGCGCTGTCACAACATGTGTTTGTGCATTTGAGAAGCCTATTCTAGGTTGTTGAATTGCTGCTAATTTAATTAAGAAGCAGAGAATGTTTTTTGTTTGGGTGAAAAGCCTGGTGGGTCTCAGGGAGAGAGTTCGGGCGCTTGCTGGCTTTGCGGTTGTGGTTCTCATGTGGTTGACCCAGGTGCTGTCTTCCGGGAAGCAAAACGGGCTGGCAAGGCGAAGAACTCCTCTGCGACATTGGACGACGAAACCAGTTGTTCGAGATCAACAGGGCTGGCAGAGGAATGCAGCAGAGCAGCGGCGGTAGCGCGCAGGACGTCACTTCTTCAGCGTCGCCTTCATCGACCTCTCCCCACAAAGGTGTTCGACCTTTGTACGTCGAGGTCTCAACCGGCCGCCGGGGAAGCTGTTACGATCGGCCTTGGAAGCCGTCGCGGCAGAGGCCGCGGACAATGCTCCTATTTTTCTAAAGTTCCTCCCGGGTTCGCTGCCCTTCGGGAGCGCAGGTCTAATCCCTTTTCCTGGAATGCCTACGAGCGTGCGGCGTGGTCAAGTGACCAGAAATTCCAGCGGCAGTGCCGCGAACAGCCCTTTGTGGCAAGATGCTGCCGGCGGAGGGGGACGAGGCTGCTCGTCACATTCCAAGCAACGAGGAGACAAAGCCGAGGTCCAGTCCACAGAACACCTGCTGCGTGTTGTTGCCTGGCGGAGGATCTCCCTAACCAACCGTGACATTCTTCGGCACGATAACAGAGACTCTACCCCCCCGGCCGGAAGAATTCCGGGAACCAGCACCGGCCAAGATCTGCAAACGTGTGCAAAAGTTGGTACTGTGCGCAAAACCGTGGTGATCTTGTCGTGACCGTGTATGGTCATCGTTTCGACAGTGCCCTCTCCACGTGCACCTATTGGACGTCGGTCCCCAGTCTCGGGGGTGGAGCTACAAGGCCATCGAGAGCCGTATTGGCCAACGATGCGGACAATGCGCCCAGAGTTGGCAACGCGGCGACATAAAAGCCCAAGACATTTTTTTTAACGAGTCTCTCAATCTGTCATCTTTCGTCATGTAAATAAACTGCTGTTAAGTTTTCCTCCCGAGTCGCTCACTGCCACGGCTCTCCGCTCCGGACATCGATGGGCCTGCGGTTCGACACCTTACGCTCGGCACCACGCTACCCGCTGGTCGGCTCAAGCAGCAGGCCAGTCGCAACAGTGGTTACAGCACACGGCTGCTGACCCAAAGGTCGCGAGGTTCGAACCCGGGCGTGGCGGTCGCATTTCGATGGAGGCGAAATGCTAGAGGCCCGCGTACTGTGCGATGTAAGTGCGCGTTAAAGAACACCAGATGGTTGAAATTTCCGGAGCTCTCCAATTCGGCGTCCCTCATAATCATATCGTGGTTTTGGGACATAGAACCCCACACAATATTATTATTTAGTTCTCACGTTTTATTTTTTTCTGGTTTAACGGCACTATACAGCGCTAAAATAAGTCCCACATTGTAATATGCGTTGTTTATTTCTTCACTGGTTCCTATTGCCGTTATACTTTATTCCTTAGGAGGTAAAAGATTATTGATTACCAATGAATGAAAGAGAAAAAATACATTAGAAAGCAGAGGGGATGGCCTGAGCTAGTACGCCCCGGCCGACTACACTGTTATGGGGAAAACGAGTGATGTAGTGTGATGGTGGCAGAGAGAAGGGATCATATATATATATATATATATATATATATATATATATATATATATATATATATATATATATATATATATATATATATATATATCTTTTTTCAAGATTGTGAAGCTAGCATTCCTGCGGTGCAGTTAGCCCAATTTATACCAGTTAATCACTACCGCAAACAGCGTGTTCAAGCGTAGTTTGCTTGCGCTATGACGCTGAAAAGGTAGAGTCAGCAGATCTCCAGATAAGCGCTAGCGCGTGCAACTAGGACCTCGTCTCCACATACAGCACAACAGGTGCCGCCATTAGTTGTGCGAATATGTAGAGCAAGGAAGCGCACTCGCGGATTATGAAAATGCTCTACCAGACCCTGGAGAAGTGTCACTTTCAGCTAACGCTTACACTCTCACGTAAGCCAGCTTAGAGGCCCCCCGTCTTCAGCTGTGACGCGAAAGAAAGACAGTGGCGAAATACTATATGTTCTAATGCCTGACTGTGGAGCCCAAACGCTCACAGTTCGGGCTGCACGGTGGTCTATAGTGGTTGAGGTGCTCTAAAGCTGACCCGAAGGTCGTGGTATCGAATCCTGGCCGCAGCGCCCGCTTTTTCGATGGAATCGAAGATGCCTGAGGACCGTGTACTTAGATTTAGGTGCACGTTACAGAACCCCAGGTGGTCGAAGTTTCCGGAGCCCTGCACTACGGAGTTCCTCATAATCATATCGTGGTTATAGGATGTAAAACACCAGATTATTATTATTATTATTATTATTATTATTATTATTATTATTATTATTATTATTATTATTATTATTATAATTACTATTATTACAGTTCCGGCTGTACGCACGATTGAAGATGTGCCCGTAGCCCCGAGTTAAGGCAACGACGAGGTGAAATATGTGAAGTGCACTTGCGCAATTGCCGTTCATTTTAACTGGGGGCAAAAACTCATGGCGCTCTACTTCCCGCAGATGCCTATACCGATGGTCTATTTGAGGCCAGTATGTTGCTGTGCAATCTCGCATGGGTGACCTCAAGGAAGAGATCACGTCAGTCCGCAATTAAAGTATTATTGAGGGCTTCCGCAATATCTAACGGACAAACGGAGAAAAGATACCGTTCCAATGTGCGAGCGTCTTATTTACTTCCTCTTTCCCTTCACCTATGCTTTGCCTTTCGCGGGATTTCCTGACCCTCGGCCACGCTGCATGTTTCCGGTGCGTCTTTTCGACCAGTGTGGTCGCCGAAAACGCCTCCGATTTTGTTGCGCTCGACTAGGCAGACTTCAAGGAAATACGACCTCCTGCCGAACCATCCATGGACCATGGCCACAGATCCTTGAATCCGTGATATCACCCAAATACTGCAGTTCCACTGTGTCCACTGGGCGAAAACATGAATTTTCACGAAGGCGCGAAAGGGCACATGTGATCTCTAGACTTCGGTCAAGATCAAACACGAACAATCCTTCTCAAACAATGAGATACCCTTTTTAAAGTGCACTTGAAAAATATCGATTAATCTATTAATCGATTAAAACATCACATCGAATCTAATTAATCGATTAAAAGCTAAATCGATGAACGATTAACGATTAATCGATTAAAAATTGTAATCGACCATCCCTACCGGCCTCTTGCATCCCTCAAGGTCGCAGCCGTATATTCATTCATTCATTCATTCATTTTTATTTCCTTAAAGACCCCGATAGGGTATTACATAAGGGGTGGGTTAATATACAATCGATAGTGTTGTCACAATGATCAATGTGAAGTTACATTTGAAATGCTATGCATGAAGTTTGATGGGCAGGTGATTGTGGCGACATCGTGGGAAAGGCCGTTCCAGTCTTTTGCTGCTCTGGGAAAAAAAGAAGCAGAAAATGTTTTAGTACGGGCACGTGGGCGAAAAACTTGTAGCGCATGGCCGGTGCGATGAGAAATGTGAGCTGCAGGGATAATGTAAGGAGAGCGATTAAGTGGCGAGTGAAAAAACTTGTGAAATAATGAGAGGGTTGCATTGCGTCGGCGACAAGACAAAGGCGATAAGTTGCACTCGGCTTTGAGGGATGAAACACTGATGTCGTATGAGTACGAAGCATGAATGAATCTAGCTGCACGATTTTGAATGGTTTCAAGTGAGTTTGTGAGACCAACTTCAGGTGGGTTCCAGATGGGAGATGCGTATTCTAACTTTGACCTGACTAATGATGTGTAAGCAAGTAGTTTTACGTGACTCGGAGCGCTGCGTAAATGGCGTTTTAAGAAGCCCAAGGTTCTGTTAGATGATGATGCGATTTTATTAATGTGAGTGTCCCACGACAAATTGTAGGATAGGGTGACTCCAAGGTATTTATAAGTGGTTACTGATTCGACAGGGACGTTAGCTATGTTATGAGAGAAGCGAAGAGGGTTTAGACGACGAGTGAAGGAGATTAGTTTGCATTTATTAGGGTTTAAGGACATAAACCAGTCATCAAACCACTGTATGATATGGTTGAGGTCTTCTTGTAATAATATTTGGTCAGAAGGGTTAGTAACGGTTCGATAAATGACACAGTCGTCGGCAAACATGCGGAAATTTGAAGATACATGCAAAGGTAGGTCGTTAATGTAGATTAGAAATAAAAGAGGACCAAGGACAGAGCCCTGTGGCACACCCGATGCCACCGGAAGAGGGTCAGACAAATTATGATTCGTAAACACCGATTGCGTGCGGTTAGTCAAGAATTCTTTTATCCAGTTAAGTACAGATGGGTGCAAGTTTAAGGAAGACAGCTTTAATATTAGGCGTTTGTGGGGTACCTTATCAAAGGCTTTCGCAAAATCAAGGAATATGGAATCTGTTTGTTTGTTAATGTCAAGGTTGGCATGAAGGTCATGAACAAAGATGGCAAGCTGGGTTTCGCAAGAGTGGCCCCTACGAAACCCATGTTGAGAGTGGTGAAAAAAATTATGAGAATCGAGAAAGTTCATGATGTAAGAGTAAATGACGTGTTCCATGAGTTTGCAGGGTACGCTGGTCAAGGATATTGGTCGGTAGTTGAGTGGCGAGTTTCTGTTACCGGATTTGAAGACAGGAACGACCTTTCCCACTTTCCAGTCGTCTGGGATGATGCCTGTTAAAAGAGACTGCGAAAATAACAATACAAAATAAGCCGATGCAATGTGACGTATATTTTTCAACAGTTTGGCATTAATACCGTCCATCCCAGATGCTGATGTTAACTTCAACTTTTCGATGAGGGATGAGATACCGTCAGCAGTAAAACTGATTTCAGGCATGGCAGGTGTGATATGACATGAAAACACAGGTAAGCGTGCTTGTGATTCGTGAGTAAATACAGATGAGAAAGCGTTATTAAAAGCATCAGCGCATTCTGCGTCTGAAAGAACCTCCCCAGATTCGTTAGTAAGAGTGGTGCCAACAGCTGCTTTAGGGTTAATTACCTGCCAGAACTTGCGGGGATCGTTAGTTAACATATTGGGCAAATTATTGTTAAAGAATTTGAACTTTGCGTTACGGATAGCCGTTAGATATGCTTTTTCAGCCTCGTAGTACTTATCCCAGTTGTGGGAGCCCCCTTTTAGTTTGGCTGTCCGAAATGTACGTTTTTTCTTGTTGTCTAGTCGGTGCAAAGATTTATTAAACCATGGCTTATGACTAGAGGCCGGATTTTTAGGCAGTAAAAATCATGTTTTAGGCGCCAAAAATAGGCAGGAAAAACACAGTTTTAGGCTCCCAAAATCGTAAATATAGGCAGAATAAATTTTTACAAAAACTCAAAATTTACGAATAAGGACGTGCGCGACCTGGTCTACGACAGGAAAGCAAACAAATGTTATATTTTATGATTGTACAAAGGCGTTAATGATTTAACATAGCCATGCCATGGTCCCTTTTCGGGCACGGTTTCCAGAACACGGTCTCTCCTTTTAATGTCCGGAATGGTAAGTTAAGTGTCCACCATCGAATAAACACGCTCCTGGGTCTGCTTCTTTTCGGCATGGCTGGGAAGGGCAGCACAGGATTCAATAGCCAGACCGCTAAAAGGCCAGAAGGGTCTGTTAGCCTTGTATTGGCCGGGTCTAATAACGCAGAGTCAATTTCTCCTCTTTGTGTGAACACCATAAAGGGCCCCTTACCAGGTTTGAGCATTTCGAGCTAGAATTGTAATGCATGCACTGCGCTAACGATCACGTCTGCCAAGATTTGCAACGCTACACTCCCCGGAAGGAGGTGAAATGTCAGACTGAATGCCTCGTGCCCTTTATCTCACGGGCGCGCGCACCAATGTGGGGGAGGTGAAGTTCAACAAGGACTGGTCCTGTGTATGTCACAGTAGTACATAAGACTGCGAGAATTATTCGAGGCTACATGTGTAATTTGTGGAATCTGTTGCTTGAATTGAAGAATGAAAGTTAATAAATATTAAAACATACAAACGGAATGTGTGCGCATTTTCGTTAGTTTTTTTCTTCGAATCAAGAGCGATGCGAGACTTAGCTGCCTATATTTCTTTTGTGTTCGTGTCCTCGCCGTTCCCGCGTCGTACCGGCGCCAGCCCTGACAACACTTAGCATGTTTTTGGTGCACCGTCCCTTAGAGCAGTTCCAGCTGTGCGACGCGCTGTGTCGTGGTAAGGATACAGGATCCATGCCAGCCTCTCCAAACGCATAGACGGATCCATCCCACAGAAACAGGCAATGCACTAAAGAGCTAACGCCGAAACGATACAACACCACTTGTGCGCACGATCTGTCTTGGGCATGTCATGTGCACATAGTGTAATCTTGCGTGCGCATGGCGTGTTGATGCGTCAACGTCGTGTGATCTTCCGGCTCCGAGTTTCTCTGATACCGACGAGGGCAGGGAAGGAATTTGGCTTGCGAGTGGCAAAGGTTTCAAGCTCACCTACCGGCATCATGCTTTCGCGGCTCGTAATGAACCAATTAAAAAGTTCTTGTGGTACGAAGCTATTCATTGGGCACGCGAATACTTCCAGTATCTGACTAAAATTTCTCATGTGACCTGGTGAAGCGCCCTTTAAGAGTAAATTACAAACGAAACAAAAGCCATGAGCACATCTGATTTTTTTTACCTACTTTCTAATTTCCCCTGACGGCACTCCATGGTTTCGCATTCGCTCTCCATATTCCCGCTGCTGCGCGCAGACACCTCCAGTTTTCTGCCCCCCCCACCACGCCCAAGTCTTCAAGGAGATGCTTCAGTTCCATGGGAACACTGGACTGGAAAACCGGCTGTAAAAGCCGCCCACCACGTCCTCGGCCATAGACGCCACTCTCCTCTTCATCCCCTCGCCTCTTCCCGCCTTTATTTTCCTCTCCCCATTCCACTGTACACGCTGGGACGTGCTCCCATTTAGGGTTGCAGAAATAGCGTCCTTTCCTCTCCCCTGGTCCAACCGCTCGCGCCATTTCAAGGTGGTGGGGTAAGGTGGCCGGCGCGTCCCATTTCACTGCTGCTACCGGTTGCTTCCCGGATGTTTGTTGAACTAGGGAACTAGGTTGTTGCACCCCATAAAGTTCCGAAACGTCAATTTTGCCCGTTAACATGAATTACGGTCTCAAACTGTGCTCGAAAGCAAAATTTGAGGCTAAATAGCGTTCATATAGGCACCAATTTTGAAAATAGGCATTTATGGGCACTTGTTGACATTTAGGCACAGATCCCAAAAATAGGCATTTATAGGCACTATAAAAACACTATAAAAGCCCTCCTTTACCCCTAATTCATGCTCATATATCAAAGTGGCGCGATAGGAACGCAAGGAAAAAGATAGGCATTTGCCTATAATCCGGTCTCTACTTATGACTGTTAGCACGGATAGTGGTTTTAGGGATGAAGTTGGCTATTAGCTCGTTCAGCTTTTTTCTTGAAAATTAGCCAGTTCTCCTGAACAGAACAGTGGTTAAAGTTCGACTCAAACGTAGGGAAAAATACTGTAAGTTCATTATTTATAGCATCATAGCTCCCCCCTATCGTATAAGGTTATTATTTTCTTTTGTATGTGTCGGGCAACAGGGCTGAAACTAAAGTCTGCGTGTATAACTTTATGGTCGCTGATCTCACGGAGATAATGGATCGAAGACAGGCTATCAGGATGAGTTGTTAGTATTAAATCCAAAATGTTAGAAGAGCCGCATGTGACACGCGTGGGCTCAGTTACTAACTGCTTTAGGTTGTAATCAAGACAAACGCTAAGAAAATCTCTAGCTTCTGCTGGGTTAGTGCTAGAAGTGTCATCTTCCCAGTTAATACCAGGAAAATTGAAGTCGCCAAAAAGAACGATTTCAGCTTTAGGATGCTTAGATGTAAGCTGGTTTAAAATATTATGAAGAGCGCGAGAAAAGTTAGGATTGTTATGTGGGGGCCTGTAGCAAACACCTAATAATACAGACTGCGGCAATGCCTGAATAAACACCCATAAAATTTCTAAATCTGTGTCAATGTTGATAACAGAACATGGTAACTGATTATTGGTTGCAATAAGGACACCACCCCCGCGAGTGCCTCTGCGGTCTTTCCGATAAACATTGAAATCCGGTAGATCGGCAAGCACTTCCGCATCGGTGACGTCATTTGTTAGCCACGTTTCTGTTAGTATGAGAATACTGCTATCTGATGACTTGACAAGATGAGACAGGTGATCGCGTTTAGGCATAAAACTTCGAGCGTTCGTGAAAATTACAGAAAAAGAAAGGTTGGCTTTTAATTTAGGGTAAAAATTGGCGGTTACAGTTTGACGTCCACATGACTGCTATTTTATTTCTTGCACTGTTTTTGAGGTTTCATTAAACGAGTAGCGTTTCGAGCCGATGTGTAGCGTTTGATAGCGCAAAGAAAATGGAGAGGACTTCTGCCTTGCAAACTGGACCAACTGCCTTCTGGCGTTTTGAACACGACGTGAGAAATCCTCTCCAATGCTGTATGTCGTTCCTTTCAGTTTACGTCCGTTTGAAATGATTTCGTGTTTAGTCTTGTGGAAAGTGAACTTCGCAATTATTGGTCTACATCTGCTGACGGAGTGGCGGCCCAAGCGATGCACACGATCAATTTCTTTGGGGTTAATATCTATGCCTAAGTAGTGATGGCAATGGCGAATGATTAGTTCCTCAGATTCAGCGTACGATTCCGAGGGATTAGCATCTGGTAGGCCATAAAAAATTAAATTATTACGCCGTGACCTGTTCTCCGCGTCATCCAAATGTGCCTCAAGGTCATCTGTTTTGCGTGCGGCATGAACGGTGTTGTTTTTAGTTAGTTCAAGTTCGGTTTTTTAGGGGTAGCAGAGATTGGTAATGTTTTTCCATATCAGTGATTCGCTTTGTTAGGTCTGAGAGGGCGTGTTCGGTTGATTGTAGTTGGCTTTTTAAGTGCCTGCACTTCATTTAAGAGTGTTGACTGGCCCGCGGAAAGCTTTTTCAGTTCAGCGAGAACAGCATCAGGGCCCGGGTTTGATTCGATGTCTCCCGATACAAGTAACAATAACAATCTCACAGCACTGACACATTCAACAACAGTCGTACAGCAGCAACGTGGGCTCGGTAGCTGCAGCAAGAAGTAATTACTGCTCTTCTTTGTGAAGAGTGATTGCGGAACACTAACCTGCATAGCGAAGAGCAGCGAGTTAGTTGGTGACGAAACGAAGCAGCCACCAAGCCCACGAAGCGCGGCCGATGGGGGGCACACTTTTTATAGCTGGCGGAGTAGGTGATGTTGCTGGTGATGGGAATGTCCATCCACCATCCAGGACCAGGCTTTGCGAAAGTGGCGACAGGATGGCAGGCAGAGGCGGGACCAGGCTTTGCGAAAGTGGCGACAGGATGGCAGGCAGAGGCCTGGAGAGAGTCTGGCGAATGGGCGGGGCAGTGACGTCGCGGCGCGGCGATGACGCAGGCATGTCATCATCGCGCCTCCGGCAAAACCCCGCTTCGGCGCCGTTCGAGATATTTACACCGCCTGCACGACGGCTGCAAAGCCGAGCTTAGTTCCGCGCTGTTCGTGCGAGAACTGTGCGCCGCTAAAGAAATTGCGGAGCCGAGATAGTGCAGGAACATCATAAATCAACTTTAATGAAGGGTATGAACAGGATTAGGTGTGCGATAACATTCCAATCATAGAAATACTGACTCTTAAAGCTGTTTGCGCGGACTCCCAGCCGACTGCGTTCTAATTGGAACTAGCGGCACTTTTTATTGCGACAGCATTACAGGGCTCGCTTCGCAGCAATTTCGGTGTCGGTGGTGGTTTCGGCGTCGGCGTCTTTGGTTGTGAGCGAAAAAGCAGCATTGGCCGTGAGTGAAACATTGAGATATATTCAATGAAGATTGGAGCCCGATGACAATGCACTTTGCCATTCCTTGCGGCACAGTGTAGGTGTCCACCGAGAAGCGAAGGCAAGCAGTGTTTGGGCAGGCGATTGAGTGTGTGTGTGTGTGTGTGTGTGTGTGTGTGTGTGTGTGTGTGTGTGTGTGTGTGTGTGTGTGTGTGTGTGTGTGTGTGTGTGTGTGTGTGTGTGCGTGCGTGCGTGCACACACGTACGCACGCGCGCGCGCACACACACGTAGCACTGGCGCGCGCACGCACGCACGCACGTACACGAATACGCGTGCGCGGGCAAAGGAATATTTGCAGTTGAAAGAGCCTCCACTTCTCTTTTTGTTTTGGAAGGTGAAACGACGGAACTCCTTCAGAGCTACGATTTCAGCGAAAAATCACGCAACAACCAATTGACGCAACCAGTTCACGCGTCAGTTCACACGCTTTCCTCGACAGCAAGGTTGATTGGCGTAGAACATTGCTAACTTTTTAGCTATATGCCGGTGTTTCACGCAGTGATGAGCTGCCAAAATCCAGTAACCGTAATGCCGGTCTTCTGCAGCTGCTTCATTTGATAACCAAAAATACAGCCAGAGACTGTTCACTGGCTAATTTTCATATAGTTCGTAGTGATCGGCGATATGGCGTATTCACCTTCTCAACGGGTTGATACCTTACAACTTCTTTCCTACCATCGTCATTACGTGCCTGCAAAGCAAGACATTCAGACGCGGCGCGCGCTACGTGCCGTGGCTTACGGGACATGCATTTTGCGCCACGTTTCTGTGAGAACGTCGAATATTCGGCGTATCGCCAGGGATGGGTCGATGCTGAACTGCGCCTTAGTAGTGAGAGATCAACCGATGAGGCACACCAAACCGCACAAGTTCAGAGCGGAATTGTGAATTGCATCACGCATAGTTGCAGTGCTGCATATATATTTGTATAGCATTCATCGTATTACGTGATTCCCATATATAACACAGAAAGTTAACAACAATGCATACAGAGACAGCGCCGATTCGGCTCCATACAGGCTGACTCAAGTGGTGTACTAGTGATTCTATAGTGCTCTTGAGTAGTACGAAACAATCAAAGCGTAATATTGAAACCGAAATTTTCAGTCGAACTCACTATATTCGCGAGATGCTAGCGAAACAATGCAAAGTGTTTCTCAACGCCCATGGAGGCGTAGGACCGACACGTCTTCTTTTTTATTCGTGGAAGAAC
>JALIZH010000931.1:0-50271 GCA_030522465.1 Rhipicephalus appendiculatus | reverse complement strand
GGAGTTTTCGCTTTAAGCTCCAGTGTCGCCGAAGCGAATTCGACCTAAATCAACTGTTATTATCATGAGATTCATGATGCTCATCGATGAAATATTATTTAACTTGTAGCTCTTAGTGTTATTTAAAAGATGGTGACAAAACCACCTCGAACACTCAAGTAGTCACCCTACAGTTGACAAATGCGTGAAAGGCTCTAGTCGCTACTGTTTGCGAGCTTACCTTAGTATACATAACTGCGGTATCTTTTCTGGGTTAAATGTAAAGGTAATGCGACTTTGTTGGAGTTCGTGAATATTTATTTTAAATAAAAGGCTGCAGAACTCTAGACATGCCTTGATAAGGGCTGTCTTACTATTCGAAAACTATTGGAATAGCATGCATTCAATAGTATTCTTATTCGATTTGGTATGATGACAATTCAATTTGACCTCGATTCGGATTTAAATTTCGCTATTCGCATACTCTTATCACCTGCTATGTCTGCATATGCTGCCTCGATGCTGCACTTAAGCAAGGGAGCGCATTTGCGCGGAAATTCCTATAGCACTAGAAGACGCAAATGCACTAGAAAGCGCAATGCTCTTTCATTCATTTTTAGGAGCGGCTCATGCAGACTGTATATGTGTTCACACATTCGAAGCCTGCGCGCGTACGGCGATGCTTAAGACGCTCGGGTGATGTTTAGAGCGCTTTGAAATGTACGGCGAAACAATGACGTTAGGAGGACAGTCTTTCGGCGCTAAAAAAAATTAAACCATGCTTTATGTTTCACTACTCAGCCTACCTCTAGACAACTAATTGACGAAGAATTGAAAAGTAATGTGTGAGGAGATAACAACTTTAAACTAATTTGGAGCAAGTCCCGCACACAACACCTGTTTAGGTATTTATCATCGCAAGCTTCCATCTTCTCCTTCCTGCCTTTCTTTTGGATTTAAACTAATTTAGTGTTTCTTTCTTGGCGAACCACCCGGTAAGCAATGTTCCACCACAAAGAAGGGCAACTGTTTCTCGTGCAGGGCAGTGCAGGTTTTTTGAACTTCATGAGAGCACTATAATGATTCTTTATGACATTTTTCTGTTGCACTTCGTCAGTCGCACTTAAAAACATTTACTAAACTATTAGCAGAGGAGTTTACAGGCCTGATTTGCAGGCACAAATGGGGTACAATTTCTAAAATCAATTTCAAGGGTGTTTAAACTTTAATGACAGTAAAATGAGATTCGTGCAAATGGCTAGCTAGTATTAGTACAAATTTTCTTAGTTTTCACTTGCGTATTGCTTCCTTTCACGTTATCCTGCATTTTTCCTTTAGTGCTTATTGCAAAAATCACGAGAATTTCGGTAATGTAGCCGATGTATGGCGTGCCGAACATCAGTTACATTTGTAGTACTTCGTTAATCAAACCCTAGCCCTTTTTCCTCAAATTTAAGGTGTCATTATGTATAAAGGTTTACTTGTGTAATGTTGAAGCTGCCTCTTTTTTATTTCAGTAAACACATGATATCAAGAGTTTAGGGCAAATACGTGGCTGTAGCGCGAATATTGGAACTAGATTAATTTACGACGAGTATATCATTTTACGGTAAATGAAAAATCAAGTCGCTGATCGAAGTCACAAAAGGGAAGCTCTGGAAATTCATGTAACATAGCCGTGGCCGAGTGGCTGAGCAACAATATCTCTGACGATCTTCCTCGCAGACTTGCGACAAATCCCTTTAGAAATCATATTATTACACTACGCAATTCCAGCATTTCGCAAGCCCTTAGCACACGTATTTGCTTTCTGGCGTCCGCTTGTTCACCAAGTAGTTAAAATTTTACCTCAACCACGAGGTCACTCGGTTTACCCGCAGGCACCTTGTACTCGTGACGCCTTTTGAATGAAACGAACGGGTGAAATCCGTACTGCAACGAGACGTATACCATGAATTCAAGACGGGAGCTGGACAGGTTTGCATAGGGCTCAGTAAAGTCGATGCCCAGTGAGCGAATGAACTCCTTGATGTCCTCGGTGTCGTTATTGTAGGCGCCATAAGAGAGCTCCTCGCACATCTTGTACACTAAGGTGGCTGCGTCAATAACCGAGCCTTTTGTCCTGCTTGGAGTGTAAAACTTCATCAGAATCTTCAGTTCCAGGTCCACGTAGTATCCAGGCTGCGCACGAAATTACAAACAATATTAACGACTTGAGGCAACGCTACTTCCTGAGCGTACAATGGTTAAAGGAACCCTGAAACGGTTTTGACGATTTTGTACAAACACATAGGGCTGGTAGACCAAGTCCTAAGGGTCATTTACAAACTGATTTATGCTCTCCGCGTAAACTGTGTAATCTGTTACAACGCTTTAGAGCTACGAATGATTGCATATCACTGCGGCACAGCCAAACGCGTTTTCAATCACCCATTCACAGTACGACAGCCACTGTAAGTGCGACGTCACCCAGGCTGCTGATCTGATTGGGTGTGGAAGGCGCGTAAGTAAGATCGGCTGGTAGGGTGGCGGCACCTGTCGGAGCAGATATCAACCACTCCGTGATCTCCGTCTCTGTTGCCAGACGGCGCGCGTGCTGCCGGGTGCACTGCGCTATGGTCTCCGAGTATGTGCGCAACCTGTCGGCGTGCAATCTCGGAGGTCATGACTGGGCGAAGCTCAAATCGTCGAGTGCGCTCATGAGAGCTCTGCAATCACCAGCGATGCCAGCGTGTCTCATGAGTTGAGGAGGCAAGGCAGGGATGAAAAAGAGGGTATGATATAATTGTCCGTAGCGGCCTTTGTACATGGCGTGTCGCTAAATTTGTGGTGCGAATGGTTTGATGATGCTTTAGTCTAAACGCTAACAAAACTTCAAAAAACCGTTTCAGGGTCCCTTTAACCAGTATTTACGTACCTTTCCACAACCACCCGCTGCTGTGTACAGCACAGCGTATATGTTCAATGGTAATGCCAGCAAAAACACACATGTCTTTTATTAAGGTTGCATGGTGGCGATACGATTGCTTATCGGGAGAGAAGGGGAGTTCTTACATGTACATATAAAAAATTTTGATGGCATTATTATACGGAAGAATGAGCATGATTTATGCCACAAAGAGTAACGTGAGCGATGCGTTCCAAGTCGACGACAGACCATATACATGCAACCAGGGCTGGGCAGAGATCCTCAGAAAAGTATACCGGAATACAGATATCGAAATACATGGGTTGGACACCTAAAATACAGATACTGAGATACCTTTGCACTTGAAGTAACGGGATCTTTCGGAGATACATTCGTAAAAAGAAGAAAAAGGCATTCCGGGATAGAGATACAGCAATACAGATACTGCAATACTTTTTTTTTATTTCGGGGATGCTCATACTCTGCAAAGACGTTTACTATGTGGAGCATAATGTTTTAAATAAAGTTGCAGCGCATCGAAGCCCGCAGTTTCTTTATTCATTTGTTACACTCCCGTCAGCGCCATTAAGACATTAGCGGGGGGGCAGGGCTGGGCAAAGATACTTTGAAATTGTATCGCGATACGATACAAGATACTCGAGCAAGAAGTATTTGAGATACTGATACAACATACTTCGGAAATAATTGTACCCGACACGATACTTCCCAATTGTATATTAACATACTTCGATGCATTTACAGATTAGCTATTATAGATCTCTATAATGAAGCAACGAAGGCCTACACACCAATGTGTTTACTTGAAAACTTCCTAACTGCGACCAACATTGTTTAATTTTAACGAAATACCTTTTTGTCAAACAAGATTTCTGCCTTTCTTGCTCATTCTGAAACAACTTGTTCGGATTCGCTTGGCTGCTTAACAAGACAGCTCATTAACCACTGCGTTGTTAGTGGTTATTGCTTGACACAATTTTGTGATTGATGGGTGTCGCTGCTATACCTGGCTACTATTGAAGTCGTCAGGGATGAGCAAGAAGGCAGGAGGCTGAGTTCGTGGACACAGGTTTATTCGAAACACGTTCTAGCGCAGGAGCCTAACCACGCGCCACGCGCACCTCGAGCACACGCTGTCACGAGCTTCGCCTCGCTTTTCCTAGATGGCAGCACCTACAACATCTCCCAATGCAATCAAGCGAAGTTCGCTGCAGCAGGCGGCAAATACCACTGTGCAGTATTGCCTTGCCGTTTTCGTAATACCGTATCAACCAAACTGTGTAGAGCAGCAACAGTGTTGGTAGCGATATTGTTTCTGACACATCGTGTGAGGACGATGAACTACATAGTCAGCGCTCACAATTCATGGAGGACATAAAACTACACTTATTGTTCATATTCTGCTCGTCTGCTGGCGTAAAGCGCTCGTTAGCAACATAATCAGTAACGCGCGATCTTTTACCATTTCTTCTTTGAGAGAAATTGAGCCACCCAAAAACGTCTCAGACGAATTGCAGTCACACAAAGCGCCGACAGGATGTAACTGCCTGAATAAAACTTTTTGTTGGGCTAGTTGGTACATGCTTACTGAAATACAAATAGACGCAAACCTTCGAGGAAGAAAATTAGAGGCAGAACAGAAAGGGCGTCACTCGCAACTAACTTTATTCTCAGAACATCAGCTACTGTCCGCTTCGGTGGATCAGTGGCTAGGGTGCTCGGCTGCTGACCCGAATGTCGCGGGTTCGATCCCGGCCTGCGGCGGTCGCATTTCGATGGAGGCGAAATGGTAGAGGCCCGTGTACTGCGCGATGTCAGTGCACGTTAAAGAACACCAGATGGTCAAAATTTCCGGAGCCCTCCACTACGGCGTCTCTCATAATCATATCGTGGTTTTGGGACGTAAAACCCCAGATATTATTATATTAACATCAGCTACTTTAATAGCCGTAGCAACTATGCGCGCGCACATCACCTCACGTGCTCGTCAAAAAACACTCGATAAGATTGACAAGAAATGACAAAAAACATCGATTAAACGAAAAAAGATTCGAAGAAATCCAAACTCACCACCACGCAGAGCAACAGAAGTGTCACTAACACATATATCTCCCTTCTTTTTAATGTAGTAAGCTTCCATGATTTCACGCGCTAATGTATCATTACTCTTTCCAAGAACGGAAACACTGGAAAACCCGGGCTCACACTTACAGGAACCACAGTGCACCGGCAAATGTGCCGAAAGTTTATTTTTCACGGAAAGTTCATGCTCCCTAATTCTGTCATTTATGCACCGGCCTGTCTGGCCGACGTAAACCCTACCGCAACTAAGCGGGATCTCGTACACCACGCCAACCGAGCAGGCGACATACGGCCTTGCGTGCCTCTTCCCACACGGGGAGGGCCTCGGTGCAGTCGAAATTCGCGGGCACAGGCTCGCCAACTTGCGGGGCGCCGAGAACACCATAGGTACCTTGTACCTGTTAGCCACATTCTTAAGGTTGTGAGCAACCTTGTGCACATATGGCATAACCATGGGCCTTTGTTCCATCGGCTGCCTGTTTCTTCTTGATCCCTTCAGTGACGCCCTTTCTGTTCTGCCGCTAATTTTCTTCCTCGAAGGTTTGCGTCTATTTGTATTTCAGTAAGGATGTAACTGCTATTCACTATTGCCACTTTTAGCTCTGCTTACCTGCACATTTGTAAGAATAAGAATATTTTAGGGTGACCTAAAGAAAACGAAAACAAACATATCCAAGTCAAATAGCTAGGCGGTTTCGTATTAAACAACCAAATTGAATAAGCATGCAGGGTGTTTTGCGTAAGTATCACCAAATATTACGAAAGTGCTTAACCACCGCTGAATGAAATGAAAGATTTATGGTTTACTGTCATGTCGAGCTCGTTATGGTATTTTCCATATTGAGCTTAATTGATTAATTGAATAAGGTCGATTATGCGACACTTTTAATATTCGCTTTATACCCTAAAGTGAATATTTAAAATGTCGCATCGAAATTGGCCATATAGTTTAGGGCCAATTTTGCTTCGACACATCGTAGAGCGCATTTAAAAACGACCGATCTAATTTTTTTTAGCAGCGTACATGCTGTGTGGTGAATATTTACGGGCTTTTAAAGCCCGCAAAATATGAAATAAAACCACTTCCGCAGACAGTTAAAAAATAAGAATAAAGCAGAGAACGTATTTTAGCAGCAGGTTAGAAAAGACATATTACAATAAACAGACAGGCGATAACTATACAGAGGCCCAGGTAATGTATGCTGTCCTCCAAACGGAGGACAACAAAGAGAGCACTTGGGCGCACATTCAAATTATCATTGAAAGAACTTCTCGATTAATTAAACTGGAAGAACAAAGACACAATGCGTCAAAATATTTCCTGTTACGTAAATGCTTCTTCTATTGCATCTAACATCGGCACCGATAGTGCGATGGTTGTTAGAATCTCATTCGCGTGTAAGTCAATCTCCTCGTATGTAAGTCATGCTTACATACCAAAGATCTTTCAAATCGCTGATGAATGAAAGCCGCGAGACGCAAAGCAGCTCCATTCTTGCATTCTTCATTGACACTTTGCAACGAAGCACTACGCAAAACATACTTCGATAACCACACTATAGTAGCCCCAGAATTTGAGTGAAAGACGTCGCGTGCACTGCAGTACGCAGCACAGTACCGTGACTCTGCTCCACCAATTGGGACACACCGACCCCGTCATCTGTGCTCGTTGGAGCGCTCTGAAGGAAGTATATACAAGAATGCCACTGTCGTCAGCTTTATTCAGGTAGCTTAGTGGTAGTAATATCAGCTGGAGAACCGGAATTCAGGTCGACGTTTATTGTTTCGCGTGGTGGTGTTTCTACTGCAGTATCTTGTATCTTAAGATACACTATACATTATTCAATGTATCGGAAAAACAGATACAGATACTCATTTTGCGAGACGTATCGCGATACAGATACAAGATACCCAAAGAGTATCTAAGATAGTATCTAAGATACATGTATCTTCGATACTGTCCAGCCTCGGCGGGGGAGGGGGGGATGGGAGGTTAGAAAGTTCATAATTGGCAACAATGCCATTGGATGTGTAGCGGCTTTGAGATATGAAAGCACGCGCAGCGTTGCAAAGCCTCTGTTTCAAGGCGGTATCCGCGGGAGGGGTCGCGAAGTAGTGGCTTGCCACCTGAAAAAAATTACGCGTGCAGCACTGGTCTTGAGAGACAGCGACTTTCGTCGGCAAAAGCCGACAAAACTGCCTCCGCGCTTCTGCCTTCAGCGACGTCGCGTGCTTTACCACATGGGTCATTCTGTGCTTGAGGGGAACCATCGCCGCCCTTCCTATGTCGTCCGCCGACGGCGCGCTTGTCTTGTCTTGGCACAAAAAAGAACTTTCATTCCCCCCTTTAGAAACACACTTCTGCTCATTTCCGCAAAAAAAAAAAACTAATGTAACGAGTTACCCGTGTCCTGTATAGTATCGGGATACAATCGATACATCGTAAAGGTATTTCACTACTGAGATACAAATACATTTTTCAAACGTATCTCGATATAGAAATACAGATACTCAAGAGTATATCTAAAATACTATCGCGATACTCTTGTATCGCGATACTGCCCAGCCCTGCACGCAACCACAACGACTGTCTGCTATGGCGCTCGCTTGCCACGAGCTTTGTAGGAAATAATCGTAAAGTGAAGTGAGTGCCTGGATGCCCGACAGGGCAGACCACGTAAATTGTGCGAGGTGGAAATTTGAGTCATAACCCACATTGTAAAATTCTGCGATATTCTTATGCTACGGAGTTTCCAAAGAAGAGGTGCAGGGGAGGATGGGAGCTAGAAGAGACGAAACATTTTTGAACATGGGGTGTCGATGCGGCCTATGTTTCGCCAAGTAGTCTTGTCTTTTTCAATACTGCCTTTAAGAAGGCAAGATTCCTTGGCAAAAAGTGGGCTCCAAGGATTCTTTTTTTCTTCAAAGGAGAGCATATAGACGAACGGTGACTTCTCAGTCCGTATATTGCTGAGGTATTATCAACAGCTGGAAATATAACCCCAAGATGAAAACTGTTTTAAAGCAGCTATTCAGTGTGTTGGGTTTTTTAAATTTTGCATTACAAGCAAAATTGCACAAGCAGTGTCGACACAACGGTGTTGACAAGCTGAACAGCACCTGGAACAGCGACAAGGGCTGTGTACCAGCGCCTGTTCGATGGACATAAGTTCGCGGGCATTTTCGGCAGCAAGTATTGCCGCTTCTTTGCAGATTACTCATAGCTGTCGCACAATGTGCATGCTTTTCAGCAACCGTCAACATTAGCCTTGCTACCCTCAGTATAGGGCAAATGCTTCTCCTAGGTTTCTAGAATCATCCCGGTCCTATGCTTCCTGCGGCCGCGTTATCCCCGCAAACCTTCTTAATCTCATCTGGCCACCTAACTTTCTCCCTCTCCCTCACTCGCTTGCCTTTTCTTGGAATCCAGTCTGTTACTCTAATGACCGGCGGTTATTTTGTTTTCTCCTCAGATGCCGTGCCTATGCCCATTTCGTCATCATTTGATTTCGACCTAATTTCAATTTTAGGGGTATGTAGTCTGAAAGGATAGGGCTGTGCTCGACAGTGTCGCGTTCCCTGCTAAGTTGATTTTATCGCATGGTGCGCGTGTCTTCTGTACTCTGGCAACCCCGGCGATTTCTCGATATCCACTAAACGCATACAACTGCGAGTCATACAGTTTTTGTGAAAATGAACTGAACATTCGTAGCTCATTCAAAAATGAAGCCTTTGAATGCCGGCCATTGATATTATCGTAGGCCGTTACGTTGGTTGCATTATTCAGCTATTTTGCTCAATGTGTGTGAAGCGCAAATAAACGCCGTCATCTTGCTTTCCACTAATGTTCAATGCGTCCTGCTATCCTTCAGAGCGAGAAACCCGAAGAGACACAGATGACACTGAACGTACAAGTGACCTATATTTCACGAATCACAGCTTTGAATTGAATTGGTAAATAGCCACGTAACAAAAGCTCATGGGAAAGGCACCTGGATTTGTAGCTACATTGTTAAAGCGCACGCGCAAATTTATTTAAAGACAGAATACAGATTAGGTTAGAAACGATCTGTACAGCGCTCTGAGACTTGTCTCGAACATGGTTCATGACAACCTGCGCGTATATGTAGATGGCTTACATAACTCAGGATTCGGGATGTATTCATCTTGCCGCACACGTATTCGTAGAAGTCATCGCAGGGGTCGGCGTCTCTGCTCATCCACGCACTCAGTTGTTGGGCCATATTGATGCAGTCACGTGTGTCACACTGTTCATGCGGGACTGGAGTATCTGTATTATCATCTGTAGTGTCGTCACTGGAGGGAAACTGAAAATACACAGAAGTGTGTATCAGAGCCACGAAATCACAGAATAATATTAGGTTAGAAGTGCGCATGCGCACCCAGGAATGCGCGAGCAGGTCTCGTCTTTGCGCCTACGCCCTTATTGCTCCGAGTCTCACTAAACAAATATGAAACCTACAGTCTTACTAACTGCGGAAACATTTACGGATATAGCTCAATTACACATAAAAATAACATTTCACCATAATGAGGGACCCGTGAAATATATGATTATTGTGACTCGGTCCGTACATAGGGAGTGGTTGCAGTTGTCCACTTTGAGCTGATGTCGCTAGCTTTCGACGTTTACAAAGGGCTCACGATGCAACGTACTTCGCTACACTACCGGATAAACCCGGCCAGAAGTACCGACATCTGATGTGGTCATACGTTTTGTGGAAGCCCAGGTGACCAGCAGTCATGTCGTCATGGCATGCCGTGAGGACTTGAGCGCGAAGAGGGCGTGGTAGAACGGGCACCCAGCGCTGACCGTCAGGGTGGTAAATATGGCTGTACAGGACGCAGTTGTCGAGCGTGAATTGCGTCAGCTGTCGCCGAAGACGGGTGTTAGTGGCCGCGAAGTTCCGTCCAGGCGATCCATGAGGCGTCGACAGTAAGGATCGGCGCGTTGGTGAGATAAAAATGAACCACGCTCGTACGAACAAAAATCGGGTGCAGGGCCGCTATGGACGAAACGGGAACCTCACAGTTTAGATAAAATGACGGTCGTCTCTGTCCAAAATCACTGCAGGCTGCCCGAACAGGTGCAAGAGCACGAAATGTCGGCGGTAAGCGATGACCACCCCCTCATTAGGGCCCTCTGCTAGAAAGATATAATTTCAAGACGTTGCCGCCGCAACAGTGTATTCACCATACCGTCCCTATAGCTTAATCCCTATCGTCCGGCGAGTCAACGACAGTTAAACTTTCGCAGTACGGTTCGACGTGGGAGAGCGGAACCCGTTAAACAGCGTGTCTCTGAGTCGCAAAATAGCAATCTACGGCACTACGCCTCTGTTTGCAGGGTATTTCTGACGGTATGATGCGCTAGCCAGCCAGATACAAGGCCGCTAGGGGTCAGCAATGTTTGCACCGAAGTGTGTTTTCGTCTTCGAAAAGGAATTCTAGGGAAAATCCTGGATGCTTTCCGGCGCAGGTAACTGTTTTGGTCGGCGACACACGACAGTACGAAAACATTTACGGGCGGGGGGGTGTCTGAAATTCCCTCCCTCTGCTACGCCCCTGGTTAGTGGTCATAGTGCTCGACTGCCAACCCGAAGGTTGCGGGATCATATCCCGGCTGTGGCGGGCGCATTTTCGATGGATGCGGAAACGCTTGAGGCCCGTGTACTTAGATTTAGGTTGGTTGTGAGGGTGCTATCATCCCCTGTCAAGTCCTTTGAGCCTCATGGCGCTCGCGCGTCTCGCGAATTAGCCGCAGTTAGGTTTAACAGCCGCCGATTGAGAAGTGGCGCTGTGCTCGCACAGGTTAGGGCTGGCGCGGTGGCGCTAGCAGCGCTGCCCGGCGGCAAGGATAGGTGGGTGCTCGAGAAGCAGTAACGAGCCTTTTAGGGTTCGGCCAATGCGCATGGTTGGACGGCTCCTGCGGTGGGTCCGTGGGCTACGACACGCGCGGACCCTTCGCGATGAGTCGAACATCGACGAGTTTGCACAACGTCTATTGGTGTTTGGCAGCTATAGCATTGTTTGACGTGGATGCACCCACGTTGAAGCTAGTGGCACATCTCCATCGCGACGACTAACGCCCATGTTCATGATTTAACCGTTGTCGTGGCTGAAGCTTTTAATTAACATATACCTGGACACAGCGTACCGTGAATCCCACGCAAAGATTGCATCAACAAGCACATAATAAACACTGGTACTTGATATGAACTTCTTCAATTTGTCGTCAAGTAAGGAGAGAAACGGCACGATGTGCGCTCATGCGTACGCTACCACACTGCGTTTCAGCAACACGGGAGGCAGAAGTTCGAAGCTTGAGCTGCGAACGCGCGCAGGCGTTCCACGTCCCGCTAGCCTCAGTCTCGATCCTCCAAGGCAGGACCTTCACCTGTCGACATCGGTGCCTTTCTGCAGCGTTTACTGCAGCAGTGTTATTATCGGCGGCGAAACGCCGTTGGTGCATGTGAAAGCTGCACTACTCTAACAAAGAGCCGTCACACGCTAACACGAAGCGAAAGGCAACGAACATAACTGCGTCTATAGGGCGACTCCATGATGCAAGCGCGTCCAATGTTTTTTGCTGCTATCGAGATGCTTTAACCACCACCTCCGAGATTGCTAGCCGATGTGCAATCTCAGACGCCATGCTTTAACGAATCGTTCTCTATCATAATTATCATCATCATCAGCCTGACTACGCCCACTGCAGGGCAAAAGTATAGGTGCCACTGTAGCAAAAGCCTCTCCCACGTTCCGCCAATCAACCCGGCCCTCTGCTTTCTGCTGCCACGTTACACCTGCAATCTTCTTTATCTCATTTAGCCACCTAATTTTCTGTCTCCGGCTCGTGCCTTTAGCTTCTCTTGGAATCCAGTCAGTTACCCTCAATGACCAGCGGTTATCCTGCCTACGTGCTACTTGCCCGGCCCATGTCCATTTCTTCTTCTTGATTTCAACTATGATATCCTTAACCCCCGTTTGTTCCCTGATCCACTCTGCTCTCTTCCTGTCTTTTGAGGTTGCACCTGTCATTTTCTTTTCCATCGCTCGCTGCGTCGTCCTCAATTTTTCTATCAGCGCTAGTTAAGTGTCATGCCGCATTACTTCTCATCACCGCTCACAGACGGCGGCACCGCCCCGATCGCCAACAGAGAGCACTGTGAGAGAGAGAGAATGTGTGAGAGATACAAGGCGTGTTTGTACGCAGCCGTGCATCTGCCTCGACAGCTCCGTCGCTACAGCACTGGGCGCTTATCGTCGCTGGCCAAGGAGTCGGAGGTTCGATTCCGGGCAGGGAAAGTTTTCCATAGAGTTTTCTCTTTCTCATTTGGTGGCATCCATTTTATAAACGTCATATCCGTGACGGAAATACGTCACTAAAGTATTCGTAGTATTCGTGGACCACGGCATAAAACACTTTCATGTTAAAAAACAAGTCTGAAACCTATAATAATACTTCTTATCGCCAACGAGACGCAAGCGGTTTTTGTGAGTCCCTGAAACAGGAAACGCAACCACAGCGGCATCATTTGTGTTATACAGTGACTGCACGGAAACAGGCGTAGTCGCGTACCGGGGAGCAACATAGGAGAAAGTAACAAATCGGTCAGCTTGTGAAAGATTGTAAACCGGAAAGCCATGATTATTGCGGGCCCAAAACGCGGGAACCAGCCGAAGAACAAAACCAAAACTAGCCGGCGCATCGCTGTAGTAAATCATTAAAAAAACGGAGAGACATCTGCGCAAGGGAAAAAAATTCCACATATTGTAACGTTCGCGGTGCTTGCCGCATTGTACAGTGGGGCCATCAGATAAGATCGCCCCGCTTGCTGTGTTAGCTTTTGTTCTTTTTCCTTCCTGCCACCATGTGATTGGGTGCGTAGCGCTCAAAAACCGCGTCGCACAATGAATAAACGGGAATTTGTCTTCCTGGCACTGCGTGCGTCGTCTGTTCCTTGGGCCGGCGGTCGTCCAGCCGCCGAATACGTAACAATATTACCGCAGTGTGGCAGCGCATACCAAGCAAGAGAAATTATCGAAAAGGGCGTGCATTTTAAACATACAGGCAATGGCGTAGATGTACGTCTTTGATTGTCTTGTGGCTGTCAGCGGATGACGTGCATGTATGTCTCTCGACCCTCAAAGGGCTCAGGTTCATTTGCAGTAAGAAAGACGGTCAGGTCGTTTCCTCTTTGCGTTATGAGCAATCGAGGTGGCAGGCCTCGCACGTGGGGCGATGTTATCGCACGCGGCCGTTGTGGCCGGCTATATTCATGTCTGCTTTAGCCGTACTCGTCAGCAGAGTTCAAGTGCTTTTACTCCCACGTAAAACATACGAAGCGCCGCTCGATGTTACCGATTGGGACTTTAGAACATGACGGCAACGGCAAAAATCCTCCGAAAGTATCCTGATACATGCTATCTCACCATAAAAAAAGTCACAGTTTTGCCACTAGGGTGAAGCAATGAATGCGATAGCAAGAAACTAGTTTGTCACACGAAGAATCACAAGCAGCTCGATCCTTGCAAAGCGCCGCCGCCGCAGCACAAAGAACGCTCGAAAAGGACGCATAGGTATACACAGGACAAGCGTGAACTAACAACTGCCGCAGTTGTTACGTGTGTTTGTATTTGAGCAACGCGCTGCGAGTGTCCACAATGCAGAAGCCGACGCTGTTGTTGTTGTTGCCTCTGACATGGCTCATACCCACTCAGGGGGGTTGGCCAAGGATTGATTATATGATTATATGACTTTTAACGCGATAGCGTTAAAGAGCTCTTTTCGCAGAAATTGCGGCGTCGGCGTCGGTGTCGGCGTCAGCGGCGGCGTCGTTGGTTGTGAGCGAAAAATCATCTTTTCCGTGACCGAAAGATCGAGAAAGATGCAAATAAAAGAAATAATAAAAATTTCCGGGTCCGAATGAGGGTCGAACCCGGGTCGTCTGCGTGGCAAGCAGGTGTTCTACCACGCAGCCACGCTTCTGCTTGTGGTTACATATAAAATAACTTCCTCTGCTTGGAATTGCAGTGAAAATAACTTTCATGCTTTGCAAACACGCGCGTCTTGTATACGGGCGTCACAATACAACATGTAATATCGCAGTAATATTGCGTGGTACAAGCGTGCATAGCCATCGGGTGTCAGAAGATGTGTATATCATAACGACATTGTGGTTCATGCCGTGTACCCATTACAAAAGGCACACACGTTACGGCGCGTATTCCCTTGAGACCACGTAGTGGGGGGCACAGCAACTTCGAAAACATTTCCCGCATTTACCGCGCATAATTGCTCGTGGTTTAAAGCATGCTACGCATTACATAGTGTGCACTAAGGGATTGAAGTACGCATTAGGGACAAGATATCGCTATCGCGTTCAACTCTTAAAGGCGAAGCTTAAGGGTCCCCCCAATTTTTCGACGCTGTTTGATACTTCGTTTTCTTTGAAACTGCGGCACGTGCAATGACTCCTCTGCATCTCCTGCCACGCGGTGGCGTCTGGCGCCAAGTGTGCCCGGTGTTCTTTTTTTACATATACATATCAGGGACATGACGGCGTCGACAGACGGCGACGTCGAAAATCAGCCGAGAGTGTCCATATAATTGCTATCGCAATAAAAGGGCACAATTATCGCTACTACTTCAGCTTCACGTTTTGTACGCTGGAGAAAATTTATTTTCTTCCTCTCTATGTACATCATGTTTTGGAAACAATTAGGTTTCAGAGTGAATAACTTTTTTCAGCTCTGTAGACATTGTTTGAAAGAGAGAGGTAATAATAGCCGTTCTAGTAAAAGAAAGAGTGACATTAATTGCCGTTTCAAGCGTTGATTGTTCGTGTTTAATACAGAACTGTCAGATAATTATGTTAGGTATTTATTTATTGGGACAAAATAATGGCGACTCTCAATGAAAGGCGACAGGCTTTAAGCTGGCAGGCTTATCTTAGTAACTCACCCTTATTTCCGTCGGTCGATCAGTGATATTTAGCGTTGTTGCCTTCAGGAAGAGAGAGAGAGCAGAATAGATATCTAATTATAACACAACACAAAAGCTTTAATGAAGCAAAACGGCAAGTTGGGCCAGTTGGTCGGGATTATTTTTTTCACTCGGTTACAGCGCAACACGCACGAGGACAATAGAAGGAGAACGGACAACACGGCGCTGACTCGCAACTGATATTTTATTGAAAAAAAGGTGAAACATATATGTACCAAGTGCATGCAACTTGACATGCGCAGAACAAGAGAAGCATCAAGGAAGCGTTGTCAAATTTTTTTTTCGGGATAATCAAAAGTGGCACAGGTAACTAAATTCTTTCTCACGCAGTGCGACTGATGGTTCACTATACACGTGGTCTTTATGTACAAAAGTCCGGAGTTTGCATAGGGTCATGCGTGGCCCCTACCATTAGTGACATTGTCTTAGGCTACATCGACAGGCAGCTGGAGAGTTACCTCAGTAAGTGTTGCAGTGCTGTTTTCCGCTATGTTGATGATTTTGTGATTTTTGCCAAAATGACATTCACAGTGAAGGCGTTGATGAGATTCTCGCGTTTTTTTTAATCAGCGCGGTATGGGCCTCGTCTTTACTCACGAAGCTCCTAAAAAATAACGAGCTACAGTTTCTGGACCTAAACCTAACCTTTGGTAAAACTCATGTGGGCTGGAAATATGATCCAAGGTCTGTTAAACCCATCTTAAACTACAATTCTGGTCGCTCGAAGATTGTAAAGAGGGCCATTGCGAAGACTATCTTAAATGCACCGCTGAGGAAATCGTGTGTGCACGTGTCAGATTCTGCCTTCCATGACCAGGTCAAACGCCTAATGGATGCTGGCTATCCCGACGTGGTAATTTAATCTGTGTGTGAGTCTATGGTTTGTAACGTCAAGCTTGTGAAAGAAAGGTGGTAAAACAAAGTGTGATCAAAAAAAGCAAAAGCGCGGTTTTTCCTTATGCGCACAGATTGGCGCATGGGCTCAAAAACGTAGGCTCTAGGTACGGCGTGGATGTTCTGTTTTCCGCTAAACATAATATAGGTCGCATTTGCCCGATTGTTGATAATGCGCTGAAGGATAAGGCAGTAAAGGCAAAGTGCACTGTCAATCATAAGAGCAAGTACATGACATGTGTGAAGCAGGTTGTGTATCTCATTCCATTATCTTGCGGCAGAGAGTACGTGGGACAAACGAAACGATGTGTCAGTTTTCGACTAAGGGAACATGAGCTATCACTTCAAGGGGTCGCGCGACTTCATCTACCGGAACATTGCAGGTCATGCGGTTGTCATCCCATCTTTAACGAAACCACCGTCATTTTTAAGCATCCTAACCAAATGACAAGAGAAATCGCTGAGGTCCTACCATATAAATATTAGGGATAGCACGCGTATAAGCGAACCACCAGTTGCACTCCATGAGAAAGAATTTAGTTACCTGTGCCACTCTTGATTATCTCAAAAAAATTTTTGTCAACGCTGCCTTGATGCTTCTCTTGTTCTGCGCATGTCAAGTTGTCTATACTTAGTACATATATGTTTCACCTTTTTTCAATAAAATAGCAGTTGCGAGTCAGAGCCGTGTTGTCCGTTTTCCTTCTATTGTCCTCGTGTGTGTTGCACTGTAACCGAGTGAAAAATGAAGCTTTAATGAAATATAATTCATTCTTATGAGAAGGGCCTTAAGTCGAGGGCCCCACTGGCCTTAGCAACACGTTCAACGTGGTCCATCAGCGTTTGCTAGTCGGCCGGGTCAGAGCTGGACAGTAGCTGCTCACATTTCCACAAAATGAGTGTTAGTGCCATATCTGTGTATTTCATATGTGAGGCTCCTTTGAGCAGGCCCAGGTAATGTGGTATAATGCTAGGCTTCCTCCGCACCAAGGGCACGAACCTGGATAGCACGTGTACATAGCATTTTTTTATAAACTGAAAAGAAACCTCTAAGCTGCCCCGCAAGTTAATACTTCTGCGGCGCTGAGCAGTTGAAAAGCTTCACATAATACCTAAATAAGTAGAAGGTCATGACTTCACTAAGACATTGAAGCATTTCTGAATATGAGTAAATTTCTTTACTGAATAGGGAAGAACACCGACGATAGAGGAGACATTATCGCACGTTGTCTAACGTGTTGGTCGTGTCGAACGAAACATAACAATACAGCTTTGGAATTTCGAAAATGTCATTGAAACTGAAATTCTTATTTCGGCTCTCCGACTGTTTCCACGACGTGGAACTGGCAACTGGCTGGAAATGTTTATTCATATGAAGCTTTACAGTCAAGGCTAGTATACTTTGGTTTCTCAGAATGCATTGCACAAACGTGATCATACCGTGAGTGTGCTCTTTCCTTGAAGAGCGAATATCACCATGAACAGGATACCAGAGCCAAGGCAGGCAGCCGTAAGCACGAGGGAGGGTGACCATCCCGAACCTCCGCCAAAATGGTCACCGGTGTTTCCTCGAGAGCTCTGGAGAGCGCTTGAACTTCCTCTGCTGTTTCTGCAACGTACAACAACAACAACAACAACAACAATAATAATAATAATAATAATAATAATAATAATAATAATAATAATAATAATTGGCAGCCGATCCACGAAGTGAATTCTGATGATGGAGCGAAGCTCCATTGATGAAATGATGAACGATATAAAGAATGTTTATGAAATCCATCTGTCCGTCCGTCCTCGGATGGACAGACTCACACACGGACGGACGGACAGACGAATGCACGGACGGTCGGACGGACCGATGGACGGACGAACGGTCGGACGGACAGATGCACGGACAGAGTACGGTCTATTTGAAACCTGCATGCGCGCTATGAACGCTCTATGTACGGTATACCGGGTGTTCAAAGTAAAGCTTTATGGTTTTCTTAAAATTCGCCTCTGGAAAGAACATGAAAACCACCTTTGCAGATAACTTATATATCCAGGGGGGACACAAAGTGAGACAATAATTATCGCTGTCAGGCGCCCAATTAACTCAGATTCAATAATTAACTTTTTAGTGACTGCAGCAAGAAAGCATGTTTATATTGAAAAGTTGAAGGCAGTCGCGTTTACACACAGTTCCACTTGGAAGAATTTTTCTAGCATGTCTGTGCTCCGAGATATCCCGCTGCAAAGTTTAATTGTGGTTTTCATGATTACGCATGCAGGGCGCTGTGGATCAGCGCAATGTTCCTCCCCGATGTGACGAACATTCATTGCTTGCTATCCCCAGCCAGTAGCAAAAGGGTAACCATTATCATCTTTGCGTGTGCCTTCGACCCGTTGTCAGACTAAACGACGCACGCAACTGCCATGGCACACCGGGGAGGAGTTGGCGCCACTGCTGACTGTCTTGCATGCGTAATCACGTAAACCACAATTAAACTTTGCAGCGGGATATCTCGGAGCACAGACATGCTAGAAGAATTCTTCCAAGTGGAACTGTGTATAAATGCGACTGCCTCAATCTTTTCAATACAAACATGCTTTCTTGCTGCAATCACTAAAAAGTTAATTACTGAATCTGAGTTAATTGGGCACCTGAAAGCGATAATTATCGTCTTAGTTTGTGTCCCCCTCTGGATATATAAGTTATCTGCAAAGGTGGTTTTCATGTTCTTCCCAGTGCTGAATTTTAAGAAAACCATAAAGCTTAACTTTGAACACCAGGTATGTAACACCTGTGTTTCGGTCCGACGGGGAGCTACGATAACGGCGACAACGGACATGGTGCGAGCCTAGGGAGCTTACTCCTAATACTACTACTACTACTACTACTACTACTACTACTACTACTAATAATAATAATAATAATAATAATAATAATAATAATAATAATAACTTGTGAGGTTTTACGCACCAAAATCCCGACATCATTATCAGGTTCACCGTAGTGGAGGGCCGCAAGGAAAATTGGACCGTCTGGTGTTAAGCGTGCACCGACATCACGCAGTACACGGGCCTCACGCGTTTCTCGAGATCGAAAGGCGACCGCCGCGGCTGATATTGAACCCGCGACTTTCAGGTGAGAAGTCGAGCATCGTAATTACTTTACTACCGCTTCGGACTCTCGAACGGATACCCCTAGTAATAAATATTGCGCCACATTGGCCACGCTGAAGAGCGAGGAATAATTCCAGAAAGGGGCTATCGAAGAGTAAAGCTTGGCGAAATTTTCTGTTGAAAGGGACGACACATCGACACGGTCGTTCATACCGCAAATTGAATTAATTGGAAGAGGTTGGAACGATAAATCAAAGACGAAGGTTTAACTATTCCAGCTAGGCTGCTACAGGTTTGTCCTATCAATACATATTGACACGAGTACGTTCCTTTTTAAGGCGAAAGCCTTTAATGTCTCATGCTCACGTCCGTCTGTCCGTCCGTGCCCTGGAACGGTGCCAGGTGGCCGCCGGGGTGCGCCAACAGACGCCGGTCGCGTCGGTCGCGCCTCACGTCGGACTCTACAGCACTCACGCATTGCTTGCGTAGCGTCGCTGTACCCAGCGTGTCCAATCATGCCAGAAGGGAGACGCGCGCATCGCGTTCCACTCTGACCGACCCCGTCTCAGTGGGAACCGGCGTTCACTGAAGACATTTTAGAATTTACAAAGTGTTTTTTTTAATTTTGTTATTATTAATTGCGACCGCGTAGATCAGTGATAAATATCCCACGTGTCATCCCTCGGCGCAAGCTTGGTCTGAATGTATACTGCTACATTCGTGAAATCAGTTCCTGATCGTGTAAGTTCCTCATAGTAAGTGACATTTACCTTGCCTCCGTCGACAGTAAACTTCCGTCATCTATATCACATACAGGTGTGTGGCGCGTACTTAGGTATATTTACTACTATGCTGTTTTCTCTGAAGCTTCTAGCGATGCTATTTTTCATGGTAAGGTTTCATTGATCATAGAGCTGTTCTCTATCGTCTCCGATGGTCTTAAGTTCACTCTTGGAAGCCTGTCAACAGTTGCCTACAATTCCAAGATTTAGTATCGGAGCGACCAACGGCCCAATGCTTCTGAGCTCACTTTGAGTTGTGAGCGTGTTTTGCAGAACGTGAAAGCAGACCGAAAGGCAAAGCAGCCTAGAGTAGTCAAACAGCCACCTAACGCAATGCCCTACTTTCACCGTTTATTGCACAATGTAAAAAAAGTTGCGAATCTGCTTGGAGTAAGAACGGTTTTTACCGCCCCATGCAAACTGGCCAGAGTATGCGCAATGTTGCACAAAGAAGAGCGCTTTGCGTGCAAAAAACCTCACACCAAAGTTTTCACTGATTGCACATCTGGTGTAGTTTGTGAAATGCCCTTGACCTGCGGAAGCGTATACATAGGACAAACGGGGCGCTGTTTCAACTAGAGGACCCGAGAGCATAGCCTGGCGGTACGCAAAAACACTGGTGGCCACCTAGACATTCACTTGTGCAATAAACATACACTCGCCAAGGTAAAAATAAAGACAGGCATTGACGTTTCGGGCCCCGTACGGGTCCCTTGATCACAATGAAGATGTTAGCATGGCCATGCGGCTATTTATGGGTCAGGTGGCGCAGTGTGCGGGTGTATATCTCGGGTAGATTGCCCTTTGTCCTGTTTATCGTGCGGTTAGTCGACTGAATATAAAATGATTCCAAAAGCAGACGCGCAGATAAATGTCTTTCCGTTGCGATGATAGCTGCTGCGTTCCAGTCAATACGGTGGCCAGTTTGATTGTGATGTTCCGCCAAGGCGTTCGCAGTTGTGTGGCCCTTGGCGACGTCGTTTTTGTGTTGTTTCAAACGCCGTTTGAAATTCCCCGCTCTCGCCGATATACGAAACGTCACAATCCCCGCACGGTATCTTATAGATAACTCCCGGGAAGTCCTTACGCTCTAGAGGATCCTTTGCGTGAACAAGCTGTTGTCGTAGTTTTCCAGTAGGCACGTGGGCTATTTGAATATCATAGCCTTTGAAAATTCTTGCTAGAGCCTCGCTGGTTCCCGCTGTGTACGGAATCGCAGCGCGCTTTGCCCTTTCTTTTTCATTCGCCGTTTCACGGCGGGGCTTGGCTGCATTGCGCTCCTGGGTCCTGAGCAGTTGTTCAGGGTAACCATTCAAAACAAGGTCCCTTCTCACAATCTGCAGTTCCTCTGTACGTTTCCTATGGCTGGCACAGACACGGAATGCCCGGGAGTAGAGTGCCGCGGCAACGGATCGCTTTTGTCCGATGGGGTGTGCCGAGTCGAAGCTGAGGTACTTTCCCGTGTGCGTTGGCTTTCTGTACACGCTTGTTTTTAAGCCGCTAGAGGTTCTCTCCACAAGGACGTCAAGAAAGGGAATTCGTCCATTGATTTCCTCTTCTACCGTGAACTGTATGCTCGCCTTGAAAGAGTTCTGGTGCTCGAGAAACTGTGCGGCGTGTTGGCGACGGATGATACAGAAGCAATCGTCCATGTACCTTAGAAAAAACCTTGGTCGCGTCGCGAAAGAGGACAGCGCGGCACATTCCAGATCCTCCAGCGCAATGTTGGCACAAACAACGGACACGGATGCTCCCATTGCTGTGCCGAACACCTGCTTGAAATATTGCCCGTTGAACACGAAGTATGTGTTGTCAAGGCAAAACCTCAGAAGGCGGCAGACGTCCTGGACTTCAAATGGCGTACGTTCAGGTAAAGAATGGTCCGCCTCGAGAAGTTTCTTGCAGCAATCCACAGCATAGTCTACGGGCACACAAGTAAACATTGACTTCACGTCATATGATACCATAATTTCATCGTCTTCCAGGCGCACACTTCTTAATTGTTCAATGAAATGAGCGGAGTCTTTGACGAAAGTTGTAGTGAGCCCCGCTAGCGGTCGCAGGATACGGTGCAGGTAACGCGACAATTCGCACCGCGGTGAGCGTGTGTAGTCCACAATTGGCCGTACTGGACGTCGGGCTTGTGAATTTTGGGAAGCCCGTACAGGGCCGGGGCCGAACCATTGTGGCAGAGCAGCTTGTAGTACAGGTTCTTCTTTTCGGGCGGAACAAACTGGAATACTTCAACGAGCAACTTCTGTAGTTCAGATTCAACTTTCTTCGTAGGATCCCGTGTCAGCTGTGAATATGTTTATTGCACAAGTATGATTCCTCGCCAGACGATTGTTCGTCAAACGCTTGATTATAGACATTCACTGCAGGAGTTGGGGATGCACGCCGAGTTTCGAAGACACGGTCTTGGCGAAATCAAACAACAAGTTGCAAATGGAAGCTTTTGAGGCTTATTTTATTAATAGAACATCTGACAAAAGCGTAAGCGTGCCTTCTTTGACTTTGCTACCAAAAGACGTTAACTTTTTACACGGCTTTGTGTGAATAACACTCAGTATCCCAGTTTGTAATTTTTATTTTGTTTGTTTGGGTAAATGTGTCCATTTATTTTTTTCGTTTTTTCAGTATATATCTTTTGGCCACTGCATCCAAATGGTTTGCTCGCGACCATTTCATGATCATGTTTGAAAGAAACATAGCCGTAATGGGGTGTGTCGCTGATATGAGTGTCGCGATGGGGGCGTAACGACAGCACGTGATGATGCGATTTATGTTGACACAGGCTCGCTTTGGCATTCCGTAATAAAGTTGCACGTATGCGCCCGTCCTGCGTCCATGACGTCATTGGCCGTGTTTTTTTTTTTTTTTTTTTTTTTTTTTTTTTTTTTGCGCAGCCGTGCATTATGTTCGAGGTAAACAAGCCCACGCGGTGTGACACAAAACATGCTATGGTTACAGCAAACTTCCATTAGAGTGATGTAACGAACGAAGTATAGTTCACATCTCTGTTTTATTTATTTCACATTCTCTGTGTATTATTTTATTTGCGTGGTGGAGATGCTTATGGGACTCTACATGTTCATTGCTCCATCATTGTTTTTGTCTGTGCCGTTACCCTCACGCAATACTCCTATATCCTGTGAGGTACATGAATAAGAATAAAAACTGTTATGGCGTTGCTTAGTTCGTCAAACCACCGCGCCGTTTCTAAAATGGACACCATAAAAACACGCAGGCTTTTTTGAAGTCCTCCTGCAGGAGCAACCTGACCTTGTTATACTCCTGTGGAAACAGCCTGCCGTCGGGTGAGTGTTTGGGTAACAATATCAGCCCACTTTGAAAATATCCTAGGCTTACGCAGTGCCTAATGAAAGGGTTCCACGTGTAAGTGCCTATCGTTCAGAAACAGACCATCTTGCGCATTTGGAGAAATAAGTTGCATATATGTGACTTTTCATTTACCTTTCACTTTTACATTTCCGAATAATACCCCACATGTTGAAATGCAAACAAACTCGGTTCTATCGTATAAGTCGCGCTGCATTTTTCCGAGTGTGCAATTTCCCTTCAGTTACATATGTAGCCCATTTCTCCAACCTCCAGTCTTCATGCGGCAAGGGGCGTTGCCATTCACTGGCGTTCTCGTACCCCGCTTCTCATCCCTCTCATTCGTACGCATGTGCTTTTGTCACTGCAACTAGTCTCATCACATCGCTCCTTAAAACATTCAGGCAATCGCGAACGATGCAGCCTCCCCCTCTCTAACTTTCTCTTTATGCCGTAGCCACCCTGCAAACTTGCCGTCACTGCTTGAACATTGCAACCGGATTAAATACTTATCATCGTTCTTTCCTGTTGTCTCGGAGATTTGCGTCAGTGTCATCCCTTCAGGCTGCTAGCGTCTACCGCGCATTAATTTGGCGATGAAGAAATTAACCATCCAGCGTTCGCGCCCTCTCGCTGTGTGATGTCCCATTTTATAGCTGTCTTTATTGCAATCAGCATCATAACGGCTTGCAGATGCTTCAAGTTCCCTCATGTGCACTGAATATGGGACAGCATAACGCGTACTTACTGAGATATGATTGGATCTTTCGCCTCGGGAACCTTGGATTCCGTAGCCATGAGCTTCTTATGGGATTTTCTTCAGCGTTTTGGCTCTTCAAGGCTTCTTTGTGACGTTGAAACGTGGCTGTAAAAATGATTAGGGACCTCTGTTTCAAAATTATACAACATAATGTGCTGGAAATCTGACCTACCTTTCGCTGTTTGGTTTGGTTTGGTTTGGTTGTCCTATTGAACTATGGCACGTACCCACTCTGGGGGATGGGCCAAGAATGCATTGTTGAAACTTAAAAGGTTATTCGAAAAATGTTAAAAGGTTAAATAATATTATAAGAAAAAAAAAGAAGAAGAAGAAGAGAAGAAATGGTAATAATAAGTAATACATCAAATTTATGCTTAAAATTCTGCTGTTGAGCTCGTATTCCAGACTGCCGTATTAACCTGATCGTAGCACTTTTGATTTGATGAGATTAGTGTGATTTTACCGCATTTTAATAACGAGTATTTTTTGAAGGCAAGATTAAAATGGTACACGTTTAGAGGTTTGCATGAAATTACATACAGCATCGAAGGCATCCCTATGGCAGTATCCCAACCCTGAGGCACCAAAGCTTAGCACAATGTCTTCAGTTAAGTTTAAGCCTATTTTTGAAAGCGGAGTAATGAGCATTCGTGATCTAATAAGTGAGTATCTGCGACATGACAAAAAGTAATGCGCAATATTTTCTAATTCTCCGCAGAATTGGCATAGGGGCGATATCGTCAGACCAGCTCTGTGTAAGTATAAGTTTAATGGGGGGGACACGGCATCGAAATCTGGTGATTGTAACTTCAGATTGTCTTGATTTGCTCCAATGAGACTTCCATGGGAAGTTTAGATGCTTGTATTCCGTCCACGTTGTTATTGATTCCATTCTATCAGTGTGAATTGCCAATTTTCTATATCTAATTGCGGTGAAATATTCTACCACTGGAAGAACCTGGATTATTGGGAGGTCTAGCGATGCACGCGCTAAAGCGTCGGCCATTTCATTTAATTTTAATCCACAGTGACCTGGGACCCACACTAATTTTAGGTGCTTCAGCTGCGACGGAACTAACAATCGAAACGTCTTGAGGGCGCTAGAGTTGTAAGAAGCTGATAGAGCTGTGCATACGGAGAGCGAATCAGTTATTATGACTGCCCTGATCTCGTCCGTCGGGAGTTTGCGCAGTGCCATGATGACAGCCATGAGCTCAGCTTCGAAAACCGGAGTGAAATCGGGTAACCTCACAGCAAATGACCAGCCGAGCGAATGGGATACAATCCCTACGCCTGCCCGTTCTTCGTTCACGGAAGCATCAGTGGCTATTATGTTTCGTGTTTGTTCATGTATCAGAAAATCCTCTAACCTGTTCTCTAAGAATTTGTGGGATTGAATTTTAGATTTCGGAGGAAAAATCTCCTCGTAATCTATCACTAGAAACTGATTTGGGCTATTGGTTGCAATTAACTCTCTAATGTTGACATTTATAGTTTCCAGTTTCTTTTGTACGAAGATTATCTCTGGTGTGTGAAAACGTGGCCAATGAGCGAGAAAGAAGGAATCTGGGTCACTGATGAAAACATATTCCGCTCTTCTTACCGGCAAGCTATAAAATTTTAGAAATGTCTGTACTGTTAAAACGCGGAAACGACAGAGCAATGAAGGCAGACGCGCTTCCTGATACATAACAGTAACTGCTGCAAACCTAGGGAGCCCCATACACAAGCGCAGAGCTTCCCGCTCCAAGATAATCAACGGCTTAATTTTGTAAGCTGGTCCGCCCGAGAACAGCACACATCCAAATTCTAATATTGGACGCATATACATCTTATATACCATTAACATGGTGTCCCTACGTACACCAAATTTGCGATTGCTCATTCTGCGCAATAAGCCCAAAGCCCGTTGCGCCTTAGCTGCTATGTACTCGATATGTGGACTCCAGTTAAGTTTTTCATTGTATAAAACACCCAAATATTTTAGAGAGTCCACTTGCGGAATGGGTTCCTGTTTATATGCAATAGAGAGTGAAATCGGACCAGTTATAGGAAACGTCAGGAGAGCACTCTTGTTTACATTTAATGTCATTGCGATCGACCGAAGCCATATTTCCAGCATATTCATGTAGATTTGTAATTTTTGCTGTAGAATGTAAATATCACTGTCGGCTGCAAAAAATGCTATATCGTCTGCATACACATAGACATAGATATCCTGACAGGTTGGTATGGAACTCATTAGTATATTAAATAAAAGTGGAGATAGAACCGCTCCTTGGGGAACTCCGCGACTCTGTTTGTATTTAGATGAAGAGCACCCATCCTTGACACAATAAAATTCCCTTGATTTTAAGAATTCTGCTAACCACGCCGTCATATATTGTGGGAAATTTAAGATCTGTAGCCTGTTAAGTAAAATGGAATGCTCAACGCTATCGTATGCTTTCGCAATGTCAAGTGTCACAAGTGCGGCGTATTGTCTTCTTTTTCTAGCAAGTTGTATACGGCTCTCTAAGTCTGCATGTGCACACCAGATTGAACAATCGGATCTAAAGCCAATTTGCTGTGGTTTTAATATTGACTTATGTTCCATCCAAATAGTTATTCTGCCATGCAGGACCCTCTCTATGAGTTTGTTTTCTTCTTCTTCTTCTAAGCCCGTTCCTCGCGCACTTTCTCTTAAGACAATAGAAAGGGTGAACAGTGCCCATAATTTGAAAAGCACACTTTTTCGTAGAGATTATATTTGTCCGAGCTATCTTTCAATTCATTCAGGTTGATAACTGTTATCGACCTCCTCTGCAATATTTATGAAGGGATTGACCTTGCAGAAGTGAACACAAGGATCTCTGCAAACTCAGAACTACATAGCATGAAACTTACTCCAGTAGGACTTAATAGAATGTTTCAGTGCATTACGTCGCATGGAGGTGTAGCGGGCAATGAAGTGGTTGTCAGGCTTGCTCGGAATGCCTTAGAACTTCAGGCAACAAAGAAAGCTTCCAACAATCCCCGTGTTCTAAGGGACTTTAACGAAGTGTTTCTATTTTTGATGGCTGACACATCGCCAGCCATGCATGATAAAAGGCCTAACTAGAGCAAAGGTCTTCCCGCTACAAGTCATTAGGCTGGGGTCAGCGTGTGCACCAGCATGCCTATACAAGATCAGACTGGCCACATTGCCATTTAGTTCAACTTACAAGACTTATGGTGGTATCAAACATTTTTGTTGAAATACAATGAACTTAAGATTGAAATGTTCGCTTGATCCAACATTGTGCTTAGGATTGCCACATGATAAAGTAAGCATAACTTTTCTAGCTGCTACTGCTGTAGGCAAAGCTGCAGTCTCAGTGTAACACACGACATGGTGTCTGCCAGCATAATGTCCACATGTTCGCAGAAGTGTTCAAGGTGGTGGGTCGTATAAATTCATACTGAAGTGGTAAAATGGGCAAGACGAGCAAGGTAGAGGCTGAAGTGCACTGCCCGAGCATTCAGGAGAACTTCCCGCTGATGGCAGGCAGTTTAAGCAGTAATATACTTGCTTACGAACGTATAAATTCCGCAGCAGTAGTATCATTGATGAAGGCAGTTGTAGGTTTTGAGAATGCCAGTGTGAGTGCTTTCTGGGGTAGTTTTAGAAAGCAGCAGATATTTACATGCACACGTGGCATAGAGGAGATTGTCTCAAATATAAAAACAAGAATCTTAATGACGATCGTGTTGTTGAGAAGAGATAATCTAGTGGGGCACGACACCGCTGCAAGGATGGCAAACTTACGCCCACTGCTTTTGCAGGTTACCATAACTTGGTTCTTCTGCGCCGGAGCATGGGATTCCTGCCAAACAAGCAACGACTATTTGACTAGGTCAGCACCTGAATTACCGATGCCAACTCTGGACACAATCAGCCCAGGGATCTGGCAACATGGATCTACGACTACTTCACTCGTCACCGCTAGCGCGGGCGCGGGTTATAAAAGCTGGCCGACCACAATCCACTTCGGGCACGACACCGCTGCAAGGATGGCAAACTTACGCCCACTGCTTTTGCAGGTTACCATAACTTGGTTCTTCTGCGCCGGAGCATGGGATTCCTGCCAAACAAGCAACGACTATTTGACTAGGTCAGCACCTGAATTACCGATGCCAACTCTGGACACAATCAGCCCAGGGATCTGGCAACATGGATCTACGACTACTTCACTCGTCACCGCTAGCGCGGGCGCGGGTTATAAAAGCTGGCCGACCACAATCCACTTCGGGCACGACACCGCTGCAAGGATGGCAAACTTACGCCCACTGCTTTTGCAGGTTACCATAACTTGGTTCTTCTGCGCCGGAGCATGGGATTCCTGCCAAACAAGCAACGACTATTTGACTAGGTCAGCACCTGAATTACCGATGCCAACTCTGGACACAATCAGCCCAGGGATCTGGCAACATGGATCTACGACTACTTCACTCGTCACCGCTAGCGCGGGCGCGGGTTATAAAAGCTGGCCGACCACAATCCACTTCGGGCACGACACCGCTGCAAGGATGGCAAACTTACGCCCACTGCTTTTGCAGGTTAGTTACTTGAATGGTGCTGTGTCTTTCAAGACTAGTAACTACTGCTTGCTCAAGGTGTCGTGCCCAGTTGACATCCGTAATGTTTTTAGATGCTCCTTAGTTTTTTTTCAGTAACATGTGCTCTGCCTTATTTGAACTGTTGATTGTTATGTCGAGGGACGTAGAATTAAACCCTGGCCCAATGACTAAGGTGGAGGCAGATTCCCTTGCCACCGCATTAGATACAATACGCCGGCTAGAGCAAGCACAAGCTGCTAACATGGAAAGAATATGCAAACTTGAGGAAGGACAGGCCGCTCTACTTGCTGATCTAAAATTTGTACATCGTGATCGTGCGTCCGCCTCAGATATGGTGCGTGAGCTTAAACAGGTGAACGAGTCTCTACGTGCCGATCTGAAATTAGCCAAAGATAAACAGTCGGAGGCTGACGGCAGAGTCCAACTGCTAAATGCAAAAATTCTTGCAATTGAGGCGAAAAATCCCTCGGATGATTCGAATACCGGACCTAACTCATTGCGCACCCTTTCTGAGCGGATGGAAAAGATCGCGTCCAAATGCAATGACACCGAAAATAGAATGCGTCGTTCAAATCTTCTGTTCTTTGGCATCGAAGATGACGCTAAGGAAGACTGGACTGCAACGGAAAAGAAAATAATGACATTCTGCTCCGAGAAACTCGATATTGCTACAGGCAGTATAAAGTTCGACAGAGCTCACAGATTAGGAAAGTTTTCAGATACAAAACGAAGACCTGTTATCACTAAACTGACTTACTATAAGGACAAAGAGCGAATTCTTGCCAATTCTAGAAAACTGAAAGGCTCTGATTTCTACATCAGAGAAGATTTTTCTTTGGCCACAAGGCAAGCGCGGCAAAAATTGATCGAACATGCAAAGACACACAAAAAACCCTTCAAATTATCAGTGGACCGGCTGCGCATTGGCGATAAAACGTATGCTTACGATATCACATCTGCGGCAGTCGTTGAACTCAACAGATAGCTAGGTAGCGGGACGTCTCCAGCGCATCGCGTTGCTCCATCATTTTCATTATCATTCACAAATATTCGAAGTGTAATGTCAAAACGTGACCACCTTGCTTCCTATCTTGATGACTGCGATTGTGACGTTCTTGCGCTGACGGAGACATGGCTGCACCCTGATATTTCCGACAGTGAAATCGCTTTTTTAGCGGACACCCATAATATATATCGCTGTGACCGCAACAAAAAAAGAGGCGGTGGTGTCCTTCTCGCAATAAAAAAAACGATCACTTCCCATGTTATCAACACAAATTATGAGCTAGAGGTTGTGTGGGCCGTGTGTCTCAGTTCCACCACAAAGGTTCTGTTTGGAATTTGCTCTCGCCCCCCTGACTCCACAAACTGCTTCTCTCATGAACTCCGGTCTAGCATCGTTAAAGCAACACAGCTGTGTTCCACTAAATTTACTTACCTCCTTGGTGACTTCAATTTTCCTCTAATTGATTGGCCCCAGCTGTCCTCATCATGTCGCCTCTCAACAGAATTTGTTAATCTAACTGTAGACTTTAACTTATCCCAGGTTGTTCATCTACCGACTCGTGGCAATAATCTGTTAGACCTGATTCTTACGAACGCGCCAGAGACTACAGGGCAGATTACACATCTAGACGGTTTCAGTGACCACAACCTACTCCAAACAACCATAAAAGTTCCTTTTCAATTCGCGGGAGTCGAAACAAAAACGATACGCGATTATAACAAGGGAAACTATGCCGAAATTAACAAAGAACTTGACTCTTTCTTTAGCCGCTCACTTTTTCCGTCATTTTACTCAAGGCCCATTGAAGATAACTGGATAAGGTTCAAAGAGAAGTTGTGCGCATTGGTCGACCAACACGTGCCTCTTATCAAAATAACAGCCGATAAAAACAATCCATGGTTCACGAAACATCTTCGACAGCTTCGTAACAAAAAGAAACGGTTATATAAAGCCGCAAAACGTTCGGATAACCCGACATCCTGGGAAAAATATGACCGCTGCGCAAAAGATTACTGCTACGCTCTTTCTGTTGCTAAAGATAAATATTTTGCTCATGATCTCCCTTCACTGCTCAAATCTAACCCTAAGAAATTCTGGCAAATCTTACGCCCTAATGATCGAGTTAACCGCATTGTGCTACACGACGATAACGGTGCTCCTCTTCCAGACAATGAGTGTTCATCTGCTTTCAATAATTTCTTTTCATCCATATTCACAAAAGAAAGCTTAGATAAGCTGCCAGTGGTCACTGATCATGACTACCAATACATGACACCCATAGACATTTCAATCGAAGGTATCGCGCAACTAATTGATAATCTTAAGCTATCCACTACATCAGGTATCGATAATATTAACTCCAAAATTTTAAAGAACACGGTCTCAGTTTCTAGTAAGACTTTATTCCACATTTTCCAGCAATCTCTAAACACCGGCCAGATTCCCACCGATTGGAAAACCGCCAAAGTTGTACCCATCTTTAAAAATGGCGACAAAAATATAGTTGGAAATTACCGACCCATCTCATTGACGTGCATTTGTTGTAAAATGATGGAACACATTATCGCATCTCATGTTTACAGTCATCTCGAATCTAATAATTTCTTTTTCGCGAAACAGCACGGGTTCCGGAGAGGTTTGTCATGCGAGACTCAACTACTGGAATTAACAACAGATTTGCACTTTAACATGGACTCAAACTTACAAACAGACTGTATCTTCCTTGATTTCTCTAAGGCATTTGACCGCGTTGCACATAGCCGCCTCTTCATTAAGCTATCCGCAATAAAACTGGATTCGTTAACTCTATCCTGGCTCCGAAATTTCCTTTCTAACAGGCAGCAATTCACATTGGCCAACAATGTCTCGTCGTCCTTTTCTTATGTTTCCTCAGGCGTACCTCAAGGGAGCGTACTTGGTCCCCTATTGTTTCTAATTTATATCAACGACTTGCCCAATAACATATCATCCTGCATGCGCATATTCGCTGACGACTGCATTATATATCGCCCAATTCCCAGTTCCACCGACCACATGGCCCTTCAGGAAGACCTCAACTTAATTAACGATTGGTGTGCCACATGGCTAATGCACTTGAACTCAACGAAATGCAAAGTAATGTCTTTTAGCAGGAAGCATTCCAAATCCAACTTTTGGTACAGTATAAATAGCAGCACATTATCCGAGGCCTCTTCTTTTAAATACTTAGGCATCACCCTTACTCCAAACCTTTCATGGACTACCCATATTACTAACGTATGTGCCAATGCTGCCAGGTCATTAGGGTACTTACGTCGTAACCTTCGAAACTCGCCCTCCCTCATTCGCAAGCTTGCTTTCCAAACATTCGTCCGCCCACAACTTGAGTTTTCCTCTTCTATCTGGTCTCCCCATCAAAAGTATTTGATTACTTCATTAGAATCAATCCAAAATAGAGCCGCTCGTTTCATTGCTCAAAACTATAACTATCGTTCAAGTGTGACACAAATAAAACTCTCTCTTTCCCTCGAGCTGTTAAGTGATCGTCGTAATATTGCCCTGTTGTCATTATTCCATAAATACGTGCACCAGTTCGACCATCATGTCTTAGGCCTGCATACATCACCACATACATCTCGTAGATTACAGAATAATCTAAGTTTCACGCGACTTTACGGTTACACTGACGCCTTCAACTATTCGGCGCTTCCGCGTGCCATACGCCTATGGAACAGCTTACCTGATTCTATAGTCGTGGAAACTAACTCAGTGAAATTTCGGCAGTCGCTTAACGCGCATATCACCAGCAGACCATGTTCTGCCTAACTTATATGTAATGATTAGTGTTTTCAGGGTTCATTCATTTGCTTGCGCAGTTACTTGTGCGATGGCTTTCATGTTGTAGTCCTCCACCCCCCTTTTTTGTTTTTCCCCCCTTATCCCATGGTATTCATTGTATTCACTTGTATTTATTATGTATTTTATGCACTATGTATTTTATTATGCACTATATTATACTATGTAAATACTTTTTGATGTAACCTTTTGTGCCTGGTTCTTGTAACATTCACCTCTTATAGCATTTTTATTGTACTACTCTGTTACACATGCTGTGTTCTTGTATATCCTTTTTGCCTAATTCATGAAAATTGGTTTATACTTTTGGTGTATTATATTTCTGTCACGCCCCCCCCTTACTCAATGCCCATGTGGCCATGTAAGGTACTTTCAAATAAATAAATAAATAAGTCAAAAATGTGGAATGTTCACAAACCCGAAAATCCTTGCGACAACACACCTGCAAGGTTATTTCACGACAATGCCTTACAGGTCAATGAAACTTCAAAGCGTCTTTATGGAATTGGGCTAGTAATATTTAGCAACAGTACAAAGAACACATTCCAAGCATATGACGTCATTGTATTGTCAGCTTGCGTGCAGCAAAATATGACGTCTTTATGCTGGCCAGCAGAGGTGAGACTAGAGCTGTGCGCCGCCGCGCCGCGCCGCGCCGCCGCCGCCGCCTATTTTTGCTCACGCCGGTGGCGCCGCCGCCGAAGTTTCGAGAGTGACCACGCCGCCGCCGCCGCCGCGCAATAATTGCGGCGCGCCGCCGTTAGCCTTTTATTTAACCCGAACGGGGAATCTGGACATAAATTATATACATCCCTTCGCCGGGGGGTGCTTTTCTCGATTTGTCCATGTAATGGAATCTTCATATCAGCCACCGCTGATTGGAGGGAGCTCGGCCAGCAACGCGCCCTCTTTTTCCGGTTTTTCCTCTTCAACGTCATTTTGACTTCACGAAAATTTCACAAATCTCGACTCAAATTAGAGGGACGGAATGCGCTTCAACCACAGACGGGGAAAAAAAAAGAGATAGAGAGCCTAGCATCTATAAGCCAACCTCCTCTGAAGGTGCCTCTTCGGGCTCGTGTCAGAATTTCCGCCATGCCCTTGTTTCGTTTCCTCTTGGTGAGCTCATGGAAGGAAAACGTATGCTGTCGTAGCTTGGCGAAACGTTGGCAAAACCACTTATTGCATAGCTATCTCTATACGATATTGAGCGCGCGTTGACGCCTATAGGAGAATTCTTCTTCCTCTTGGTCTTCGAGCGCCTTGATAATATAAAGTGCGGAGCACGTTAGGGGCCCGGTCTGTCGTATGTTGTCATATGCTGCCATCGCTTGTCGTAACACAGGCAAAAGCACGCATTAAAATAGCAAAAAAAGAGGAAGCAAGCCAAAATAGAGACAGAGAGAAAGAAAGGAAAAAATAGGACCAAAAAATAAAAAGAGCAAGAAAACGAAAGAAATAGATAGAGTAAAATAAAACATTATAAATAAAGAGAGTCAAACAGAAAATAACGGAAACAGAGAAAAGAAAAGAAAGAGAAGAGTGAAGAAAGAAAACTGAAGAGAAACAAAGGAGGCTGCCGAGTTCCGCACTTCCTTCAGGTTTGCCACCACTAGTGCGAAGCTGCCTTAATTTTTTTGTCTACCTCTTTTCCGCCTCTTTACGATTTTTCAGTTAGCGGCGTTTGCGGTGTCTTGACTAGTCTCTTGTGTCCGTGTTTGCGCACCCGGACTTTTTAAGGCCAATAGACAGCCCCTGAAAATACAACATCGAGCTCGTTATTCTCTCGTGGCGTTTCTTTTTTTTTTTTTTTTTTTATTGCGATAGCAATTATATGGCCACTCTTGGCTGATTTTTGCCATCGCCGTCATGTATCAGATATGTATGTGTTATGTGTGTGTGTGTGTAAAAAGGGCGCAAAGAAAAATAAATCAGAAGCCCAATGCACCCGACCGGGGATTCGAACAAGCGACCCCTCGCTCCGCAGCGCGTTGCGTTAGACCACTCAGCCACGCACCGTGCATGCGCCAGCATTCTAACGGCAAGCTATTTATACATACCATTTACCGCTGGTGGTATGCAGATCTCGGAGGAGCTTGAGCCAGGGGCGTAGCCAGAATTTTTTTTTTTTTTTTTTTTTTTTTTTTTTTTTTTTTTTTTTTTTTTTGGGGGGGGGGGGGGAGGCACCTCCTTGATTTCGGATGGGGCACCTCCTTGACATTGTCATTTTTCGCTCAGTATGCCATGGCGAAAAAAATTTCGGGGGGGGGGGGGGGGGGGGCACGTGCCCGGTGTGCCACCCCATGGCTACGCCACTGGCTTGAGCGTGTTTTCTATCACGCGACGCTCCTGCGTTTTCTTTCAATTGGAAAACTGCCCTCGAGACGCGCACAAAAAGGGGCTCCTTTCTGTACCCACTCGTGATGTGGAACGAAGAAAAAAAATTGCTGCAGATCCACGAAGTGAATGCTGATGATGGAGCGAAGCTCCATTGACGAAATGATGAACGATGTAAAGAATGTTTATGAAACCCATCTGTCCGTCGGTTTGTCCATCCGTCCGTCCATGCACAGACGGACGGACGGATGGACGAATGCACGGACAGATGCACGGACGGACGGACAGATGCACGGGCAGATGTACTGACGGAAGGACGGATGGATGCACGAACGAACGGACGGATGCACGGAAGGACAAACGGATGCACGGACAGACGGACGGACGGACAGATGCACGGACGATAGGACGGACAGATGGACGCAGGCACGCACGCACGGACGGACTGATGCATGGACGGAAAGACGGACGGATAGATGCACGCAGAGAGTACGGTCAATTTTAAACCTGTATGCGCGCTATGAACGCTCTATGTGCGGTATATGTTACACCTGTGTTTCGGTCCGACGGGGAGCTATGACAACGGCGTCAACGGGCACAGTGAAAGCCTAAGGGGCTTCGCTCCTAAAAGAACGCTGCGTACACCTTAAAGGAGTATTGACACGAATTAAAAAAAATTTCTGATTGTTGCTCTAAACGAAAGCACATGTGTCGCGAAACCTAAAAAGAGTGTCCTAGTGCTTGGGAATGCATTGGATATATTTTTAATACCGCTACCATAAAACAGCAATTTCGGTTTCGGTATCGAGGGGGCGGCTTCTCAGTGACTTATCAGAACAATGTGACGTCACGGGAAGACAGAAACTGGTGACGTACTAACGGAAAATCTGTCATCTGCTCGTGGTGCACGTAAACAACGATGAGTTAATTGCCGTCCAGTGATCCTGACAGTCATTTCTGCGATTCAGGCTGCATGATGGACGCAGAGCTCGTGAACTCAGAACTGACTTGACTCGTCGGGATAATGTCCATTGCAGTGGAGCTGGCCTGCAGATGCTCAGCGGCGAAAACTTTAAAATCAAAATAAAATATTTTATACGTGTTGTCTGACTCCGCTGTGTGGAGAGCGTTGACACTGCATACCAAGGAAACGAAAAATGTCTTTTTTGCGATGTTCCAAAATCGTGTCAGTACTCCTTTAAGTCAGACGCCACCGCGTGGCAGGACACGCAGAGGGATCATTCCGCACAACGCACGTAAAAACAAGGAATATCTGAGAGCGTCGGCCTCTGCGTTGTCGACACTTTCAGCGTGTTGCTCAAACTCAAAGGCGTAACAACTGTGATATTTGTTAGTTCACGCTTGTCCTGTGTATACCAGCGCGTCTTTTTTGAGCGTCCTTCTTCGTGCTTCAGCGGGAAGCTGCAAATATCGAGCTGCTTGTCGTTCGTCGAGAGACATTTCAATTTCTTGCTATCGCATTCATTTCTTCGCCCTTGCGGCGAAGCTGGGACTCTTTTTTTTTTTGGCGCTCTTCGTGACGCCAGAATGGTGATCCAGATGACATAATTAGGGCACATACTCTCGACTAATCTATAGAAAATGTCAGTTGTAAATTGTGTCCTATCCTGCTTTGCCATGCATTCGCCCTACTGTTCTTCCTCCCTTCGAAAAATTATCGTGCGATGAACTGATTTCGCTCCATTTTGCGGTTTCCGATTGCGCAAGCGCAAATAACAGCGTGTAGCTGACAACTCGGAATCCTGATGGCTCAGCGCTAAAATCGTACACGTGCTTTATGAAGAAATAAGCGTCGAGGAGATATCACCTGTAAGAATTGTAGTGAAAGCGAGAACGAAACCAATGGAAGAGGTGCCGTATTATTCAATTCTTCAGACAGACGAACTCTTTACAGCGAAGACGATGAAGCTCTCCAAAAAGAGAGAAAAAGGCCAGCCTGCTTCCAAGGTTTTTGCATATCTTATTGCGATAGCAATTATATGGACACTCTCGGCTGATTTTCGCCGTCGCCGTCTGTCGACGCCGTCATGTCCCCAATATGTATATGTATGTGTATATATAAAAAAGGCATAAAGAAAAATAAATCAGTGCAAAAAATTTCCAAACAACCTGACCGGGGATTCAAACCAGTGACCCCTCGCTCCGCAGCCTGCTGCGCTAGCCAACAGAGCCACACTCCGTGCTCGTGGAAGCGATATAACGGCGAGCTATTCAAATGCACCATTTGCTGCTCGCGGTACGCAGATCTCGGAACAGCTTGAGCGTGTTTTCTATCACGCAACGCTTTTGCACTTTCTTTCAAATTTAAAACTGCGCTTGAGATGTGCACTAAATAGTGGCTCCCTTCTGTACCACTCATGATGTAGAAGGAAAAAAAGAACACCGGGCACACTTGGCGTCAGACGCCACCACGTGGCAGGAAACGCAGAGGAGTCATTCCAGGTGCCGCATTTTAAAAGAAAAATAAGTATTAAACAGCGTCGAAAAGTCATATAATCAATCCTTGGCCAATCCCCCTGAGTGGGTATGAGCCATGTCAGAGGCAACAACAACAGCAGCGTCGGCTTCTCCATTGTGGACACTCACAGCGCGTTGCTCAAATACAAAGACGTAACAACTGCGACAGTTGTTACTTCACGCTTGTCCTGTGTATACCTACGCGTCCTTTTCGAGCGTCGTCCTTTGTGCTGCGGTGGCGTGTTGCAAGTATCGAGCTGCTTGTCTTTCTTCGTGTGACAAACTGATCTCTTGCTATCGCATTCATTGCTTCGCCCTAGTGGCGAAACTGTGAGAAACTGTGACTTTTTTTATTGCGATAACAATTATATGGACACTCTGTACAGGTCTTCATCGTCGCCGTGATGTTCCGTATAAAGTACAAGTCATTAACTTATGTCCACACATCGTATGCTGTAGCCGCTAGTAAAAGCTCGCGAGCGCTGGAACACTGCAGAAGGATAAATTAAAGAATCTGCCTATCTCCGTCTCACGGAGGGCGCGTGCGATGACATCACTCCGCGGGCAAGGCCTGCCGTCGATTGCTCCTCAACCAGAAAGCAAGTGTCGTGTGGTTCTTTCACTGGACGAAGGAATATGAAGGGACGCCGGAGTAAAGAGGCTGCGTGGCTGAAGCGGCAACAGTGAACTTTGACTATCAGGGCGCGGTCGCGAGCATTGGCGAGTGCGTCAACTCGGCAGGGATCAGCACATGGCTCCTCTATTCTTCTACGCACTGTGATCTCACCGCTTCGTGCTGCGAGCACTGATTCGACAAACTGCACGAAAACCGCTTCTTTCACGTGAACCGGCCGCATTCCCTAACACCAGCATTTTGCAGTTGCGTCAGATGGTATGAAAAAGAGCTAGCTAGAAGCTTTAGTACGTTATAACATTACGACATGTTGCTATCGCATTCACTCCTTCACCCTTTCGGGGAAACAGTTTTTTTTCCCGAAATTCAAGGGTCAAATTTCTCGTCCGAGAAACTCTTGACCCCCCCCCCCCTTCGCGCCGCGCCGCCGCCGATCCGATGAACCCCGCGCCGTAGACGCGCCGCCGCCGGAGGTGCAAACACCGGCGCGCCGCCGCCGGCGATTTTAGGACCGGCGCACAGGTCTAGGTGAGACACGTGATAACTACTCGAAGTCGAACATGGTGTGTTGGAAAACCTCAAAAAAGAACCACAGTCAGGCCCCGGAAACTGAGCGCCAGTTTCCGTTTCAAGGAACATGCACGCTCGTAGCGGTTGCCGGGCATCCAAAGATCTGGTTGAACGAAGTGAGGTTGATGTGGATGTTCGCATTTGTTTGCTTTCGCGAGTTTTTGCAAATAAAGAAATTTGATTTCACTGTAAAGAACTCTTCTTTTGTTTATTTGTCTTGTTTGTTTCTTATTTTGTGAATTTTAAATCAGGCGAAGCACGGGAAGTGATTGACTTGAATTCGTAGCGCTTGCCTCCGCTCCTCCTTGCCACTCGCTCAGCGATATCACAAGTTGGATCGAGCTCAGTTATCTTGCTCGGTTGGCGTGCCAAGTACGGGAAAGACAAGACAGAAAGTTGGAGCGTGCAGAGAACGGAAGCCGCAGTGAGCTACGCCGAGCAGGTGAACCATACATTAGACGAAGATGGCTAAATCGGGCATCACATGTTTTTCGCGGCTCTGCGGTGTGTTAACCCGGGGATTTCCAGTTCCGCGAAGGTTTTTCAATCTTCCTAGTGGCAACGGGTGAGCACAAGTATTTGGGCCCATTATTTCAGCAGGTATTAATTCTGCATGATTACATGAGTAAACAGTTCTCTGCAAGCCTGACTGTACTGACATAAGCGCAGTGTCGCTAGACTAATTGGTCAAGACTACAGCCTACCTGCTGTCGGGAAAATACGTTTAATGAAAGGCTTGAATGCGTGGTGGCTCGGCTATATAGTTTTTTTCATCTTTTACATTTGGCATGTAGCTCAAATGATGTGAAGGAATTTTAGGCTCATTCCTGTTCATTAAATTCATGTAGCCAGTTTGAAACTTTGTGGTTCTGTACTTCTAATACTGTCACTGAAATACATGTGATGAACTGAATGCTTCTAGAAATCGTTACAGGAAATATCGCTGGAGCCAACGTTTTCACAAGTTTCCACTTCGTCTAGGCAACGTTGCTGCCCTGACGAAGACAAGTCAACTTTCCGAAACATTGTTTTCAGCGACGTTTTCTCTTGAAGAACTTTTCATCGCTTCAAGCTTCTCTGTTCTTCTGAAACTCTGTCTTCGGTCTGAACTTGGTAGCCAAATTCTGTAAGAAAAATAGTTGTGCCGTCATAACAAACGTCATTGAGTCAAATACGACGTGTCCTGCTCGGGATTGTTGATAACTTTCGCATTGGTTCGCGATTCTTGGCCCAATGTTTGCTCATAATGTCCATATTTCAGTTGTGAATTAAAGCTGCTTTTATAGATTGACACTTTCGCACTACGCGTATGTCTCTGTCTTTCTTTAATATGGAACATGCAATAAAAAAAATTGATTTTATTTCTGTCGATCCAGTTTTGTCTTACTGAGCAATCGGTCCGCTTAAGTTTCGCTGCTTCAGAACACAGGAACAAAATCTAAAAAATTGTTAACGAATTTTTACGAATGGCCGTGTCGTCCAAGCGGCCAGCGGACCTGAAAGAGGGCCTGAACACATCCCCTTTGCATGCGAAGTGGGAAAGGAGAGCTTCCGCGGCAACCCTCCTCATCTCGATTTTGCGTCCTTTCCCTCTATTTAGTGTCCTCACTAGTGATGTCACGAAAAAAAATGTTCTGTTTGTGATTTATTTCTAGTTGGATGCCTGGCAGCCGCCAGTAGTAAAAGCGGCGCTGCCGCTGCGTATGAGCACGCGAGAGCGCATCCCATGGGAGGTATAGGGAGTTTCCGCCCCCTGCTACAGTGTCGTCATTGCAACACAGCCAAGTAGTTGCACTTGTAGGCATGAAGGATATGAGCCATCATCCGTTCAAAGGTGTAACCAGGCTGTTGCACAACGCAACCAGCGTGACGTCAAACTTATACAGTCCAATCAGGAGTGACGACAGCAATATCTGGACAGCCAGTGTCAACCATCAACACTTCCTAATAACCATAGGAAAAATCTGAATATCACAAACACGGGTGAAGCGCGCAGGCCTCGTGTGAGGTATCCATAACATGTCTTGACAGCGAAAAAAAATGTTGCAGTGGCTTAGCTCGGCTATGCCAGGATATACGTAGCGTTAGCAAAGCTTCAGCTGATTATTCTTAGCTTTTCTGATTGTCTAGGATTAGCTTGATTATCATGCTTACTGCTGCTCCAATGACACACACACGGTATACGTATTATGTGGCACATGTATATTATTTTTGCTCAACGTCGTTGCTTCTCTATTGCCACAAAGACGGCTCGGTGATCAGTGATGTAACACGCTGCCGTCTCTATGGCCCCAACGCAGTATTTGGAATTATCTGTCTCTGATAGACAAGATGAATGGTAGTGAATCCCAAATCCTGCTTCCATGAATCCCAAATCCCAGCTTGGGACGCTAATTGCCAGGCAACTACTTCGGGATCCGATGAGTCAAGCTTCTCCGCTCTTCTGCGCCGTTGAGCAGCATTTGCGCTCTCCTTCTCCATGGCTATACCACACTGGCAAACGCCAGTCAGAAGCGCCGCGGCTCCAGTGCAGTGTCAGACGGCGACTGCACAGCGAAGGTGGCGAAGGCTGCGCGCGCGCGCCGGCGCCGCTGCGTCTACCACGGCTACGACGTCACTCCTCTGGAATGCGCTGACCGGCGGCGGTGAGTTGCGCGCGGCGGCGGCGGAGTGCGCGGGAGCTGCCGGCTCCGGTGCGCCAGCTGTGTGACATCACTGATCCTCGCGCATGCGCAGCACGGCTCTTGATGTGCCACGCGAAACGGGCTTGGCTAGGCCAGTGTAGCTAACGCTACAAAATGGACCTTGAAAGCCTTGTGAAGGGACGCGCGCAGTGGTCATAGTGACTGGCAAGGCCAAGGTTGGCATCGCAGCCCCGTCACATTATACAGGCTGTTGAGGGGGGCCAAGGAGCAACGGATGCGCACATACGTAGCCCAGCGATAACTAGCTGTTGGGGCTTCATCTCATTAAACCCTGATAGACAAACTGATAATATAAAAATGGCAAGAAAAGCATTGCGAGGCAGCACCTTTAAATTAACAAGTCGAAATCCAAAGGAGTGTGCAGCAGGTATTTTCTTTAAAGCGATTATGTTGAAGGCTACCATATAAGAAAACTCCTGTGGTGCCACGCTGACTGTCTTCGAAGATTATGCTTCTTGCCAGGCACCTAGCTCAACAGAAGCCTCGCAAGGCATCAACAGCTAGGAACCCACCATTGCGTTCTCAACTAAATAAACAAAAAACCAAAAATGAGAGTCATTGTATGGCATTTCAAGTGCACAAGAAAACACTAATGAGTACACTAGAAGTGTTTACATACAGGCCACCAGCAGTGAGTGAATTCACAATGAGTGAGTCATTATATTTCATTGTTAGCAAAACTATATATTCCAATGAGTGCCGACGATACCCTGAATATATAGTAGAATACACCATTTGGCACTTAGCATCTACAACGTCTTCACCTCGACTACTATTTGCGCGACGAACGGCACACACAGAACACACCCGACGGTAACACTTGTTGTTGTGAGTGAGCACTTTTCACTTCGGCGTGCACTGAATGCATATCCTGTTTAGAACGGTGGATGATTACATCATAGAACTCTTCAAAGTTCTTTGCGATTACACTTGAAAGATGGGCGGTACAAAAAAAAAACACGAAACGACGACACTCGCATCAGCACAACACACTTTCTACACTCTATCCGTTTCTTCGTTTCCGTTGACGATCGCACGCGCTGACAGGGCAGTGAAGTGAACACTGGCTGGCTACCTTCGATGGATACCTCCGCGGGAGTTGTATAGCGCTCATAATGATCACTAGCGATACAATCAGCTGTTCTCTTTTTTTTTTCACGTCGCTACAGCGATAGGCCTCGCGCCCACTTCAGCAAGCGCCATGTTTGCTCTGAAGGCAGCCGCCTTCGAGCAGCGAATGAGAGGTGAGCCTGGAAAGCCGGCCTTGCGGCTGCAAAAGTTGAGAGGCGCTCTTCAAGACATCATAGGGGCGGCCGCTCTCGGTCCTTCGTGCGGGCCCTGTGTGCGGTGCGCGTGTGCGTATAGCGCGTGTACAGGACCATAAGACCTCGCTCCGCGATACCACCCCTGCAGCGGCCGCGACAGTGAGCCTCTTCTATTATTCGCTCGGGCTGCCAGACGGCAGCCAGCGGGCATAGAGTTAATATAACAGACTCTAGAGGAAAAGCTGAGCCACTAAAGCTATAACCACGCGAGCGGCGACATCTTGGAACGTTGTCACAGTTGCCATTACAGTAATTTACAGAAGCGCTAAATATGGCTTTTGGAAACACTCAAATTCTCGCAATAAAAATAGTAAACAAGCGTGTTTACGTATTATAAACGAACGGAAATTGTTTGATGTTCATATCTACTTTTAGGAAAGACACAACAGCCATTTATGCATTTTACTGCGAAAGGGCATTTGCAGGTTTGTTTACTAGATGGCACCACCATCCTTGTATCGTGTCAACATTTCTGAGCGTTGCCGCGCAGCGTGCGACCGATTGCGCCAGGCTTGCTTGCGTGCGCGTGTTTTTTTGTTGCCACGAGCTAAAAGCTCGAATTTATGGGACAGTCTCAACTGCGATGCAATAGAGAGCCACGAAACAAGCAAAAATGCCGGAGTGCCTGTCCGACGTTCGTTTTTCTCGGGCAGAGTTCGGGCAGCCCCGAAGCTCCGCCCACCTGCCGGATCACTGCCGGAGACGCGTTCGTTTTTCCCTCTCCGGCAGCCAGCGGGCTGCCCGCGGGCTCGCTCTCCTGCCGGTAACGATTTTGCGCTAGCAGCATGCTGGCAGCGAGCAGACGATGCGCTTTTTGCGTGTTTCTTAGGTGCGAAGCTCCTTAAGCCGTGGGTCATGCGTCCTCGATGTATGTAGTTGTAGGTAGCCACCACCATGGCCTCCGAGATGGCGGGCGCGCGGCGGGTTTGTCTCCGGCCGTCCCAATCGCACGAAGAGAGCGTATTTCCCGAGGTGGGCGTGGCCCGCTCTTTTCTCCGCACCGCGGCGCACTTACTTGGGATCGGAAAAGCTGCCGCGCTGTTGGCGCAGCTTGCATGTGGCGAGGAAAAAATAAATGGTTTTGCGCTTTTATTAACCTCGTGCTGATTTGGAAATGTCTGCTCAAGGTGTACGAGAGGCCAAGTCAATTCCGGGGCCTATCGATTCTCAAATGGGCTTTTTTTTTTTGTTTGTTTGTTTTTTGTTTGTTTTTTTCTTTTTTTTTTTTTTTTTTGCTGTAGATTTGCACCGCCTTTATTAGAGCACTTAAAAAAGCGATGCCTCTTCAAGAGATCCGCATGTGCTAGAAACTTACTATACTTCGAAATTTGCGGGCTGTATAGTATGCAGGCGCTAGCGAAGAAGAAAAAAAAAACGATGATGAGGCTGGGCGTGATGACGCCCGGGGCTCGCGCTCGCCCTGCCGCTAAGGACTGGTCAGTCGTTGCCGGGCCTTCGTAAATTAAACGCGTTTTTCTTGTCGCCTACGTGTTCTCTGAGGGCTTCGGCCGACCACTGGCCCCGAGCCCACAATAGATATGTTGCTAATGTTGTAAGCTAGATTTAAGGCCTGCGACGGAAGCAGTATCGCAAAATGCAGGTATCGGTGCTTGCTTCCTTTGTGCATCTTTTTCCTTCGGTGTAACAACATATAGCGAAATGAAAACACACGTACAGCCGCACTCAAATTTTCCATTAGGAACACTTTGTTTATATTTCCTTTATTAACAACTTGCAGGCACTTCCTTCTATACGGAATGCTTTACAGGCATTGTATAACAGGTGAATGCCGTCACAGCAGCGTAAAGAAGTAAAAAAAAATGACATCGGCATAAAGGAAGCATTATCCGCACAGAGTGAAGTGGCAGATTGTGGTCTTCATGCAGTCACTATACATCGTAAAACTGAAGCGAAAACTAAGATCATGAAAAAATCACGCGCGGAAAGCTGCTGGTAAACACTGCGCAAACGATCATTGCACTGCAATGCATGCGAGGAAATTAAATAAAACAAAAAAAATGCAAAGACGTAAGAAAAGCATTATTCGCATAAGACAGCTCAGTGCGCATGAATACAATACCATAAGTACAACTAAAATGTAAACTAAAAATAGGAACTATGCACAGAACGAAGCACAACCAATCTACGCAGTATATAGTGCACGCAGATTACGGCACCACAAAGGAAAAAAAAACATGCGCCCGCTGTAATCCCGCCCGCTCTGCTTTCTGCCGCCGGTCTCCGCTGCCGCCGGATGGATGGATGGATGGATGCTATGAGCGTCCCCTTTATAACGGAGCGGTGACATGTCTGCCACCAGGCTCGAAAAAGAAAAAAACTTTCTTTTTATGTTGGCCTAATGCCTTATCTACATTGATTAAATTTATGTTATTATAACAATGAAAAATATAAATTCACTGTCCATCTCTCTGCCTCTTAAGGTAGAACGACCTTATTTTCCCCCATTCTTCATTTTTGTCCTTTATCTCTACTTTTCTGCCACCAATACTCTAACCGTCTCTTACTTATTTCTATCGCGGACGTGTTCAGCTTTCCATTGTTGTCCCTAAAACCCAAGGCTTCATGTAGACTCGTGCCCACACGTATATCTGGGTGGATATCGCCACATTCAATCAGTACATGTTCCATCGTTTCCTTAGTTCCCCCCACAGCATGTACATTGTTCTTCTTCGTTACAGAATCTCGCTTTATAGCTACGCGTTCTAAGGCAACCCGACCTTGCTTCAAACAGTAAAGCGCTTCCCCTTGAATTATCATAAAACCTCTCCCTCCTTATTTCGTTTTTTCCCTTTCGGTAGTCACTGAGAGCCGGCTTCTTTTCCATCGCTGTCATCCAATAAGTCCTCTCCGCCTCTCTGACTTTTCGCTTAATGCTCCTTGTTGCCATGTCGCCCACACTGCTAGCCGTATATTTACTGGTGAGCCTCCTAGTTCTTTTTCTCCACTGCGTGACGACGCTTTTTCTATACAAGTACCTGAAAACCTTCCCTGCCCATCTACTCTCCTTCATTTTCCTCAGCCTCTCTTCAAATCTAATTTTGCTCTGAGCTTCCCTCACTTCAAAACCTGTCCATCCCATATCACCCTTTACAGCCTCATTTGTCGTCTTCCCGTGAGCGCCCAACGCGAGGCGTCCCACAGTCCTTTGATTTACATCCATTCCTGATTGCACCTCTGACTTCATGCACACAACTGAGTTCCCAAATGTAAGCCCCGGAACCATCACACCCTTCCACAGCCCTCGAAGCACCTCGTACCTATTGTATCCCCATAACGCTCTGTGCTTCATGATTGCAGCATTCCTCTTTCCCTTTGTTACCGATGCTTTCTCTTGTACCTCCATATATCTATTATCCCCCTCATTTACCCACACTCCGAGGTACTTGCACTCGCTTACCCTCGGTATTTCTTGGCCCTGTATTAAGACCGCATGGTTTTCGTGATCATTGAATACCATCAATCCACATTTTGTTGCACTAAAACCTAGTCCTAGAGCCTCGCCTTCCCTTCCGCATATATCTGCCAGCCGCTGTATATCATCTTGACTGTCCGCAAATAAGACAATATCGTCAGCATAAAATAGACCTGGAAGCTTCAGCTCAACCATCGCGCCTGCCTGTTTGTGTGACAGATTAAATCCAATGTTGCTACCTTCTAGCGCTTTTTCCATCCTCACCATGTAGAGCATGAATAACAGCGGGGACAAAGGACATCCCTGTCTCAGCCCCTTGCTAATGTCAACGCTGTCCTTGCTGCTTATTCCTTCCCATTCTACACAAACTGTATTTTCTCGGTATATTTCCCTCAAAAGCTGTATACAGTCGTCACCTATGCCCACTTCCTTCAATATATCCCACAAAATTTCCTGATTAACGTTGTCATATGCCCCGGTGATGTCTAGATAAGCTACGTATAAGGGCCTGTTTTCTATTTTTGATATTTCTATACACTGTGTAAGAACAAACAGGTTATCGTCTAACCACCTGTCGATTCGGAATCCATTCTGGAGTTCTCCCAAAATATCATTTTGCTCTACCCACGTTTCTATTTTTAATTTTACTGCCTGCATCGCCAACCGGTAGAGCACCGATGTAATGGTTAGCGGTCTATACGAGCGAATGTTATCCTTTTCTCCCCTGCCTTTATAGATTAAGCTCATTCTACTTTTTCGCCAACTTTCTGGTATTTCCCTCTCCTGTAAGCACTTTTCTATGGCTTTCAGCAGTGCTTCTTTAGTGCTGTGTCCTAGTTCGTTAATGAGGCTGACGGGAACCCCATCTAAGCCCGGAGTAGTGCGCTTAGGAATTTTTCCTTCGGCCTTCTTCCAATTGAAATTCTCAAGTAGTACATCTTCCTCGGTTGTGCTCTTCTGCATACTTTTACTCACCGCCGGAATCCTAGGGTTCCTCGATGCGCGCGCTCCCCTCCACCGCCGTGGAGGGTGAAGACAACAGCGTCGTCTGCTACGGCGTCCGCCATTACGATGCCCTCTCCGCAGGCCACCCATAGCCATCATAGGCAGCCAACGGGCGTCGCGCGGCTGCATGCAGAGTTCGTTGCGTCAAAACGAGTGGTACTCAAACAACATGACAAAAATACAAAGTTTCCGCATCGGGAGTGTGAAGGTCTCAGATTTCTATTCTCTAATCTTTATTTTTAAAGCGACATTAGCAGCTGGAGTTGCTCGCAGCAGAAAACCACCGTCCACGCCAGCCACGTTAACACCTTCAATTAGCATCTTGTTGGGCTAGTCGGTAACTATTTATATTGGTTAATGATGCGAAACACACGCACCCAAGTCCCATGGCCTTTCATTGTGTCTGTGTGTTTTGTGCCTTCCACAAAAGTGTAAAAACAGTTTGCCTGCCGGTCGAAAACAGAAACAAAAATCACGTGATGTCACGACAAAATAGAAAAACTGTGATTGCACACCATATTTTCAGATCTTGTTTTCGAATTATTCATCAGCTACCCCATTTACGGACCGCATTCTGCAACGCACAGTATTCTGAATTTTGTTTTCATCTCTTTTACCTTACTGTAAATAACAGATGGGCAAAAAATTGTTGAATACATATCATACTATTTGGGGCTCTACATACGGCTTTTATGGCATTAAATCATGAATTTCATGGCATTAAATCATGCACACACGTACACGCACGCACGCGCCCATGCACACAATCACACGCACGCGTAAACACGCACACACACGCATGCGCACATGCTCGCACGCACACACACACATGCACGCTCAATCATGCGTACACGGGCACACGCACAAACACTCACGTATACGCGCACACACACACGCACACACAGACACACACGCATGCGCACACACACACACAGGCTCGCACTCACACGTACACGCATACATACACAGACAGACGCATGCATACACACGTACACGCACGCATACACACACTCACCGACATGCATGTGCACACACGTACACACACACTGGCGCGCGCACACACGTACACACACGGACGCGCGCACACACACGTACGCACACTCTGCGCACACACACGTGCGTGCGTACACGGACACGCACGCGTACACACACGTACACACACGCACGTGCAATCATGCGTACATGCGCACAAACACACACCGACATGCATGCGCACACACGTACACACACACGGGCACGCGCACACACGTACGAACACGCGGCAACGCACACACACACGGACACGCACGCACAATCATGCGCACACACACAAACGTACACGCACATACACGCAAACACACACACGCACATACACCGTCACCGTTCGGCAATACGCGTCCGGGAACCGGCTGACAAACGCCAAGGCGTCGTTTCTGGACCTACAATGCGAGGACAGTGAGTGCCCCGAAAGTATTTTTTCGGCAACGTATACGTTGCGGCGAGTCACGTCGAGCGAGAAGGCCAGCGTAAGCGCGGCGAGTTATAACTCTCCAGATGCTGAAATGGCATAACTTAGGCTGCACAAACGCGAACGGTCCGTGGGTTGCCACTTGTCGCGCTTGATCTTTACCAGCCACAGGAGTCGCCTTTTTCGGATCTTTCGGAAATCTGAGCATCTTATAGCCATTTCGCGAGTGGTTTGTGCACTGTGGCACGCAACACCCGGGCATTTTGCCCGAGAAAACGCCGCGCACCTGTCTCACTCAACCAGCCGCGACGAGGCGATGGGGAGCCGAATGGCGGCCGCCGATCGGAAGGCGGCATTCACCCCCTCAAAGAATGGCTCCACCCTCCAAGGGGGCGCGCGCATCGAGGAACCCTACGGAATCCCAAGTGAGTGCGCCATCTCGCGGTAGCCGGGCGCGCGACGCGATGTACGTTTTTTTTGCTGGGGAGCGCGGCGATTGGGACGGCCGGAGAGAAACCCGCCGCGCGCCCGCCATCTCGGAGGCCATGCCACCACTCGTTTAGTTCTTGGAATGTCCGCTAGATGGCGGTACTTGTATATGATGAATATGCAATCTGGAATGGATGTAAATCAAAGGACTGTGGGACGCCTCGCGTTGGGCGCTCACGGGAAGACGACAAATGAGGCTGTAAAGGGTGATATGGGACGGACAGGCTTTGAAGTGAGGGAAGCTCAGAGCAAAATTAGATTTGAAGAGAGGCTGAGGAAAATGAAGGAGAGTAGATGGGCAGGGAAGGTTTTCAGGTATTTGTATAGAAAAAGCGTCGACACGCAGTGGAGAAAAAGAACTAGGAGGCTCACCAGTAAATATACGGCTAGCAGTGTGGGCGACATGGCAACAAGGAGCATTAAGCGAAAAGTCAGAGAGGCGGAGAGGACTTATTGGATGACAGCGATGGAAAAGAAGCCGGCTCTCAGTGACTACCGAAAGGGAAAAAACGAAATAAGGAGGGAGAGGTTTTATGATAATTCAAGGGGAAGCGCTTTACTGTTTGAGGCAAGGTCGGGTTGCCTTAGAACGCGTAGCTATAAAGCGAGATTCTGTAACGAAGAAGAACAATGTACATGCTGTGGGGGAACTAAGGAAACGATGGAACATGTACCGATTGAATGTGGCGATATCCACCCAGATATACGTGTGGACACGAGTCTACATGAAGCCTTGGGTTTTAGGGACAACAATGGAAAGCTGAACACGTCCGCGATAGGAATAAGTAAGAGACGGTTAGAGTATTGGTGGCAGAAAAGTAGAGATAAAGGACAAAAATGAAGAAGGGGGGAAAATAAGGTCATTCTGCCTTAAGAAGCAGAGAGATGAACCGTGACCTTATATTTTTCTTTGCTGTAATAACATAGATTTAATCAATGTAGATAAGGCATTAGGCCAACATAAAAAGAATGTTTTTTTTTTTCGAGCCTGGTGGCAGACATGTCACCGCCCCGTTATAAAGGGGACGCTCATAGCATCCATCCATCCATCCATCCATCCATCCAATATATTTAGGGGCAAAGCTTCTTGTGGCATCACCTCGGCGGTCCTCGGTGATCCATGCATCCCGAGTAGCCAGTAGGCACTGGATTTCGACCTCCAAGGTAGTGCCTGTGTGAGATGTCTCCTGTGCGTAATTAAACAATAAAAAATTCACAACGTACATGTAAAATTAAAGTGAGCTGCGAGTCGCCATGACTCTCATCAACCCTTTTAGTATAAATGCGCCCGATCTTACGTCGTTGATGATGTACTGCGCAGAATTCGCGGAAGATTACCGGTTTACCGACGCACCTCCGAAGCTTCGCCCACTCATCATCATTCACTCCGTGGATATGGTGTCGTGATCTCCAGTTCTCGTCTCGTTTCCGAGAGGGCGCTGTCCTATAGACATGTGTGCAATATGGCGGTTGGGTGAAGGTACGCTAGATGGCGTTGGCGGTGCAGC
>JALIZH010000930.1:5000-12679 GCA_030522465.1 Rhipicephalus appendiculatus | reverse complement strand
TCCCTCTGCTTCATGCTCGAAATAAATCAGTTGGAAGTGCCGCCCATGTCGCCATGTTTCCCATGTTTCCGGGACGTTTTAGCGATTTTAAGTTAATTAACGCGGATTACTTCTAGGCTATTTCTGTTTATATTATTCTACTACCTTGTTAATTCATTGTAACTAACTCTGGTTTGAGCATTGCCAGCCTTGTTATGGCCTTTATTGAACGGTTTACTGTGAGCGTAGTCACGCCACGTGAGATGTACGGACGACGATCCGGGAGTTGTCCTCACTTAATAGGTTTTCCACCACTTTTCGTTCCAACTTTCGGGACCGATATGAATTGACCTTGATATCGCCGTAATATATCGCTTTGAGCGAGCTTTGATAAGCTGGCAGCGGAAAGGAGCAGTCGCTCCAGCCATGGGACACGCTCTAGATTTTACGCCGCACGAAACGTCTCCGAAAACGATCGTCTCAGAATACAGCCCCATGTGTTTCCTCCGTGTTGTCTTTTGTGCCAATTAACTTGTACTTCGTTATCACTTCTCTCTCTATCTCTGTGTTTTGGGCGTTGTGGCACGATAGAGTGAACCGCGATGTCTGCCAGAATAGTCAGGCGTATACACATGACACTCATCGAATAAGATACGCGGGCAAGCGCAGCCGGCAAGCCGGGGAGCTGCCACACAAAAAGAGATTCCACTTGTGTTCAAGGGTCGTGGCAACATGCATGCGGGCTTCGCTAGGTTGCGCACGCTTGTTGGCGTGCGCGCGCTATCAGAGAGCGACGACGTATCGCGCTGACTGACGAAGCGTGCGTTTGTTGTACGCACACATAACTCCTGTGCACGCTTCGTCGATCGCTACTCACAACTCGAGCTGGCCACGAACGATCGTATACAGGCTACAGCACAAGGCAGGGAATATAGATGCGCATGCTTGACATACACCGTATAAAGTAGCGACATTATGTGGCAGCCGTTGCAACGACGCCTTGCATAGGCTTGGGAGAAGCCTGACAACCGATACGGGTATAGTCACAGGCGATTGTTTGCTGTATATAAGTTTACTAATGGAAGTTGTGCGAACGCTGTCCAACAGCTTAATGCTTAGTCGCACGATAGAAAGCATGGTAGGTACTGTTCGCCCAGTAACCACCGTTTCATTACTGCATCGGAAGCAATAGAAAAGGGAGAAGGCAGGGAGGATAACCAGACAGCAGTCCGGTTGGCTACCCCACCCTTGGGGAAAAGGGAAAGGGAAGTGGAAATATCAGAGAGACAGAGATAGAGGAGCGAAAAAAAGAAAAAAAAAGGATTACATTACTTTGGCTGCAGCTATATTTGGCTCAGTTGACATGTTTAAGATTACGTCAGACAAAGTAACACTGTTTTTCCTATTTTGTTTTTTTTTGTTGTTGTTGTTTTATATAAAAAGCACTGACAATATCAATGGAATTTATGCAATTAAGAGTCACCAGACTAAATGAGACGAGCAGCCCACCACGAGACATTGACTCAACCAGTGCTGCGGATATAAATATTTCTTTGTGCGGGGACATTAAAGGGCTCCTCAACAACACCGAGTTCAAAGGCGAGACAGTAATTTCCTTCTCGCCTTCGGTACCCTTCCTACAGGCGCTCCCTCCTCCTCTCCACTTACTTCTTCATAAGACACGTGGAATGTCAGCACTAAGCGTTGAGCCAGTCAGGATTTCGCGCTTTTCGACTACACGACGCTATCTCCGCTTGCGCAGTCGCAAACGCAGAAAACGAAGTGAAATCATTTTATCGCGCACGATAGTCATGCCAGACAAGGCAGAACGGGCATGCGACTGCATGGCAAAGTAGGGTAGGAGACAATTCACAACATATATATCTCGTACATCGACCAATCGAGAGCTTACTTCATCCTGACGTCACGTGCACAAACAGCTGGCGTCCCGAATTGTGACGCAAGGACTGGAAATGCCGGGAGAAAATAACGCGCTCGTTCTTCGTATTTTTAAAGATTGTTTAGGGGCCTTTCAACAAACACGCTTTTTTTTTCGTGGCGGTACAAGCTGTTGTGAACTAATCCGCAAGTCAAGCCAATCGTGTGAAAGAATCCAATCATGTGTGTGTGTGTGTGTGTGTGCGTGTGTGCGTGTGCGTGTGTGTGTGTGTGTGTGTGTGTGTGTGTGTGTGTGTGTGTGTGTGTGTGTGTGTGTGTGTGTGTGTGTGTGTGTGTGTGTGTGTGTGTGTGTGTGTGTGTGTGTGTGTGTGGAAACAAAAGGTGATGGAGCTGTGTCGGTAGACACGTGTACCCCCCGTATTAATCGCAGTTTTGCAAGAATGTCATAGCCATGCTTAGTAAATTCTAGCTTGCTTCAGCACTTAATCCGGTTCTATAGGACGTAACGACGCTCCACTCCAAGTGTTAATAATAAATTTTTGGGCGTAATGAAAGAGAACACATCACTCTAGCGAGCCCTCTGCGTAACGAAATTCTATGGCGGTAGCCGTGCAAGCTCAAAATTTTAATTCGCAGGTTCGCTTCGATGCCACGCAGGCTATGACTGGTAAATCACAAACCTGCTTCGATGTTTACTCGAGTACCCTAAGGCAACAACGCTCTGAGGCAAATGTTAGTAGCTTAAATGCTTGTTGGTCCCAGCTACGTCCCAGATACGTCCCAGCACCACTCCAACAAGCTCCGATGCATGTACACCAGACATGTCCATTAAAGTTGGAGGCCACGAACACAGCTAGTTAACGAACGACGGCAGAGTTTAAATAAAGAACAACCGTGACGCAATAGTGCCGCCAACATACAAACACGTCTTGCTAAAGCGTCGCCCATGCATTAAGCAACCGATGCTAATATAAGGTGACTGCGCAAGCATCCTATTAGAGGGGCGCCTAGCGTCTTGTTGGGCGCGTTTAAGACATGCACATGCATGGGTAGCCAACGTCAGAAGATACGACGTCTTTACGCACGGATAAGCGGGATACTAATGTGACAGTGACGTCAGTGAGCAGATTCATTATACAACACGCTTGCCGTTGATTCTTTTATGTATTTTTTTAGTCACAATGCACACTGACTGGCTATTCGCCCGAGTAACGTGATCAGTTTATATCTTCTATGTAGAAGCATATTTTGCGCGTATCAGTGAATCTACGCCTAAGATAGGCATCACGAGATGCCAGTAAAATGCCATCTATAAACATGCAAAAAAAAGAAAAATAAATGCCCTTGACCGAATGCAGCCAATATATCGTGAGCAACGTAGAACCTTGAGTAAGACGCGTAAGCCCCGACAGCTTAGCGTGGTGTTAAGTGCTGCCACAAAACGAAACAAGGGAACGATCGAGGGAACATGGATCATTGCTTGAGATGTCCGTCTTGTGCGTATATATCTGGTTCTACATCCACTAGGTACGGATGTCAACCATTGTTCTGAAAGACCACTATATTGTAGAGACATCATTACACGATCCGAATGGAGAAAGCTCAGGCATATTATACATATGTTGCGGTGGCCAGCCATATATATTATTGTTGAAAGAATGAAGTATGGAGTTCGTGGACACACCGCGATATATACGTCACATGTTTCTTTTTTAAAAGAAGGGGTCCCGACACCGACCAAAATTATTAAGAAAAAAAAACAAACAAAACTAGCAGTTGTTCCGTGTACGAATACAACCGATGAGCGAAGCTCCTTAAAATGGGACGCACGCGGCGTTTCATTGACCAGGCAAGGACCAACCACTGGGCGGACGACAGGGTGAAGCGATGGTTTCGCGCGTTCGCCGGTTTGAGCAGAGAGGGCAGAGTCGAAGAACGAGGGAGAGGGAGACTAATCTGCCTCCGTTTCGCATGCGTTCGTACTCTCGCGCTTTGCGCAACGTTCAGACGCCATCCGCGTTCCAGCGCTCATAAAGATCATTTATCCTCCCGCGTGAGGGGGAGACGCCACTGCTGGCACCATGCCAGGGAGCTTCAACGGCGACGGCGACGGCGGGGTGCCGGCCTAAGGAGCTTCGCTCCTAAAAACAAGTGTATTAACGTTAGGGCTCTCCCATGGGAGCCTTGTACCCGTGGGGGGAGTGTACATTTGTTTATTAAAATCACTCTTGTCAGTGCCCGTATTTCTTCGTTCAGTTTATTTCCTTCCAACCAGAAACGTTTCCGTCATACCCTCGACTACACGTTTCTTTTGTACTAGCACCATTCATATTTTGAGCTTGAGCATCTTTTACCGACAGTAAATTTCAGCTGAACATGGTGCGTGTCTCCCTTTTTCGTTCATGTGTTTCACCCAGTCGTGCTGCTTGAGACCACGCACAGGGTAAACTAATCAGCCTAATTTTGCGTTCTTCGCTACTTGACAGCTTATTTCTACAACAGTGCTGAAAATGTTATTTTCGCTACTCTGTAGTCCACCTACAAATACGGCACTTTATAGCAGATTTAGAAGACCTTTTGTGTTTGACACAGTGGAACAACGTGTCCGATTCTCGAGTGGACACTTGCATATTGGTAGCAGCTATAGGATTGACATCAAATAATTTGGGCTGAGAGAGGGCCTTGACTTCGTCCACCGGCGCGTGACAATATTGACAAGTGTGTGACAACTTTCAATTTTGTACGCAGAAGCACTGAAGTGAAACGATGTCTGTATAGACTCCCAGTACGCATTAGAATAACGGAGAGTTGAGCTAGTTGCTAAGTGTTCATTCTGAGATAGCAGGCCGTGCAAACACGGACACAAAAAAGAAGTCAAGACACCACAGATGCCGACTAACAACTGCAAAGGCGCACAACGGCGTCTATGGTAACTTCTGTCTTGTGTACAGTCGTCCAGCAAGCCTAACTCGAACTCTTCAGTGGCCTGGACTGGTTTGGCTGGCACCAACCGCGAAACGCTGGCGCGAAACGCTGTTGCCGTGATAATACCTCGGTATGCTTGGATAGTATGTCGGCATGCATTGGTAACATCTCGGCAACAGGACCCAAAGCTGTGCGGCGCTAGCGTTAATCAAACCGTTTCAGGACACGCTGGGGAGCGTTCGAGTTAAGCTTGCCGACGACTGTACGTGTTTGCACGCCCTGTCCCGGTACAGAGTTTCTGCTTCAGCCGTTTATTATTCGTAAAAAAGTTACCCAGAGAGGGAAAAGGCTGCGGAAACCTATGGCATAACGTAGAGCAGTCACGTGTGGCATATGAACGCTCGCGACTGTGCGAACATGGTAGATGGCACACAGCCCTTCCAAGCAGTTATTTCGTATTTCATATTTGCAACGCGTACGACACTACAGGGGAAAAGGCACACGAAACACACAGAGCGCTGACCGACCACTGAAATTTATTGAATCCAGCAAGCCTCTTACCCACTGGTGAACGAAAAAAAGAAAAAAAGAAACGTGCAAGAAACATGCGCGGATAGAACATTAGCGCCGGCAGAAAACCGCCATGCGTCAAATTTTGCAATTAAAACATCTTATTTCTCCTTTGAACAGTGCTACTACGGGTGCGCTTATACACCCGTCCTGCAATCTTGCAATCACATGCGCCTCCTCGATATCTCTTGTCAGGTCATCAAGGTGGTCTCATATGAAGTAGCAATATCTGTACATCGAGTTCACTGTCATTGTCTTCTGCTAGCCAAACAGTACGCCGCGATGGTGTAGTGGTTACCGTGCTCTGATGCTGACCCGAAGGCCGCGGGTTTGATCCCGGACGCGGCGGTCACATTTCGATGGAGGTGAAATGTTAGAGGTCCCTGTGCTTTGCGGTGTCAGTGCACGTTAAAGAACTCCAGATGGTCGAAAATTCCGGAGCCTTCTACTACGGCGTGCGTCATAATCATATCGTTGCTTTTACACGTAAAACCCCAGATTATTATTTTGTTAGCCAATCTCTGCAATGCTTGGCCATATGGTCACAGGTGGTTACACGTGCGACATTATCGTAGTGCTCTTTCAATCTTTGGTTCAGGCATCGACCACTTTTTCCAACGTACTGCTTGCCACTCGCTGTGTGTTTCTCGTCTGCCTTTTTTTTTTTTTTTTTTTTTTTTTTTTTTTTTTTTTTTTTTTGCTCTGCGGTGTTGTACGCGCTAGAAACTAAAATATGGAAGCCAAATACGGAAGCTAAATATGGAAGCTAAAAATCAACTCGTGCAACATATTGTATTATGGTTCTTGCAGCATCTTCTGCAGGTATTTTTCTGAGAGCATGTGTTCGCCTCTGCGCACGTCTCTCATTGTAGAGTACAGGATGTGACTGCCGTTATAAATTACGTCACATATTCGATTCGATTCGTGAAAATCCAACAAAATGTCCAAAATAGCGCTGCTCCATTTTCAATACAGTGTACAAGCGGACCATCACGACATATTAAAAAAAAAGAACATAAGCATAAAGGTAGCAGGGACAGTAAGAATAGGAAGAGACAGCGCGAATGAAACAATGGACGAAGAACACGCAACACAAACAGCGCTGTTCGTGTTCTTCGTGCGTGTTGTCCGTTGTTTCAGTCGCGCTGTGCCTTCCTATTGCTATGAACCAACTCGCCCAGATCAAAGTCTTACAGGGACAATAAATAGGTAGTAACTACAGCGGTTACTACCTTATTGGACTACAACCTTTTGCTATCTGTTTACTACCTGTTTACTCACTGTTTACTAAGGTATGCATAAGTAAACATTTTGTAAATGCTAGCAATAAGGTGCAGCTGCAGCGGCTTCGCTTAGGATCCAGCACCGCCCGAGACAAGACGTTCACAGCTGCGATGGTACGAATAAGTCAATTTATAGGCTACAGCTCGTGGAAGAGAAGTTCGCAAAGCCACTTCTGCAATGTTTGAATGTTCAAGACGTGTACGAGCTTAATTTGTCTGTCTCCTCTTCCTGTCTCCTCTTCAGCAAGCAAGCTGCACAGACGCGCGGACACACACACACACACACACACACACACACACACACACACACACACACACACGCACACACACACACACACACACACACACACACACACACACACACACACACACACACACACACACACACACACACACACACACACACACACACACACGCACGCACACACGCAAATATAGCCTAGAACATATTTAAAATCAATTTCAAAGTGCATGCCGCACGACTGAGCGAGATGCGAGCCCCTCGCGACGCCGACATCAACGCGGTAGCAATGTAAACAAACTACGTCACGATTTTGTGTTGGCTGGTTGTTGGTTGTGCCCTTGCGCTACCTGCGATTTCTTCCTCCGTGCCTGACGTAGGCGGCGCCCGCTCTCGCGCGCACCGCCTACGTCACAGTTCTGCGTGGTCACGTGGCCAGCTGCATTTATCTTGCTACCGGAACTGCTCCTGACTAGCTCGGTGCTCTTTGAAACCGAAACTGCGACTGGGCGCTCTAAAAACGTCTGTAAATAAGTAACCGTCGCGCACTCGCGCAAACGAGGTTTCCAGCCGTGATAAGTGGGTCGTAAGCTAGCTATTGCAACAAAAAAAAAAAAACAAGGTGCAAAATTTTTGTGTCAGTGCTCCTTTAATTTAACGAGCCTGTATGGCGTCACAGGCGGTTCTCGCATTACTCGTCAACTAGATTTACCGTATATAAGCTCCACATAACTATATTGTCAACCCCTCGCTCTCGCTGTCCTCTCGCTGCACTCTCGCTG
>JALIZH010000929.1:0-12129 GCA_030522465.1 Rhipicephalus appendiculatus | reverse complement strand
TCTTTTCGTGCTTTGCCTACATCTGCGATGATGTTCGGAGTTATAACAAAATGGAGTGAGTATACGTTACTGTGGGAGCTATGTGCGTCAATTCTAGCATACGCCATGTCTGAGCTACTTTATGAAAGTTGTTTTACACGATAACGGCAAAAAACACGGTTCCTAACCATGCCTCTGCATTTGTTGTTTTGTTGTGAGCCTTCATTATGTCTGTGTAAATCACTTATTGTGTAGGTATTGCAAACTCTTACTATGATTCCGTTTTCTGATTACGATATCACGTTCTTTATTCAGGTACCATTTTTCATGGCTGCTCACGCTGAACAGGAGCGACAACATAGCAAGTCACAAGTCTGATTCCTCCAGCCTTCACGACTTTTCGATTCTTAATCGTAAGGAATAAATGTGGAAACATGATACCGATATCTGCTGTTTATTTTGCGCGACATGTGACGGCAGGGTTCTGTTTGGTGTCGCAGAAGTCTGTTGCCAGATTTGGGGGTCAGTGTTGCCAGACTGCCGCCAGATTTGGCGGATAAGTTCGCCCCTGTAGCTGTAGCTTTCCCGTGAGGGTTCTATGTAATCCGCGGTGCATTTCGCGAGTGCCTGTGCGACGTGGGCGACGTACATCGCGCGTTGCAGAAGTCGGGACGCGTTCTTTTGCTCTGTGCGCCGCTCTACAATTAAAAGATCGGACTCGATCCTGCCTCAGAAGTAGGGAATGCACCTCCAACGACGCGTTTAAGTCCAGGCACAAGGGAAACTGAATGGCGTACGTGTGCGCTGCGTGTCAATACATCGGACTCGTCTCCACAAGCACGGAATTTCTGCGTAGCTCTGCGTGCCTTGTCGACTACGCGCAACGACGCGTTTTCTGGGGAAACTGAATAGCGTCGCAGTAGCCGGTGCGCTTCCTGCGATCGTGTCTCAGAAGTAGGGAGCTGATCGTGCCGCGTCGACCACGCGCGACGACGGGGCGCTTGCCCCTCGCTGTGTGCACAATACAAATTGTGCGCTCTTTCAAGCTGAGAGAAAATAACCATTCATTAATTCTAATTTCGGTGTTTGTGCTTATTGTGAATGGGGCCCCTCTTCCAGGGCCCCGCAGGCAACGGCGGCTCGACCTGGTCCCATTTACAGGTACGCGCGAGTCGCGCTTCACTCCAGCAGCGACGATAAAGCAGCCTGCCTGACGTATATACGACGTGCACCAATTTCACAGACACGAGTCCGAACAATTTGTATTGTGCACACAGCGAGGGGCAAGCGCCGTAGCGTACCCCGTCGTCGCGCGTGCTCGACGCGGCACGATCAGCTCCCTACTTCTGAGACACGATCGTAGGAAGCGCACCGACTACTGCGACGCTATTCAGTTTCCCCAGAAAACGCGTCGTTGCGCGTAGTCGACAAGGCACGCAGAGCTACGCAGAAATTCCGTGCTTGTGGAGACGAGTCCGATGTATTGACACGCAGCGCACACGTACGCCATTCAGTGTTGGATGTGCATTCCCTACTTCTGAGGCAGGATCGAGTCCGATCTTTTAATTGTAGAGCGGCGCACAGAGCAAAGGAACGCGTCCTGACTTCTGCAACGGGCGATGTACGTCGCCCACGTCGCCCACGTCGCACAGGCACTCGCGAAATGCACCGCGGATTACATAGAACCCTCACGGAAAGCTACAGCTACAGGGGCGAACTTATCCGCCAAATCTGGCGGCAGTCTGGCAACACTGACCCCCAAATCTGGCAACAGACTTCTGCGACACCAAACAGAACCCTGCCTATGTGACACTATGCACATCACAGTCACACATTTTGGTTGGTTATGCTCATACAAGCATGTAAACGAGGAATACCTCAACTGCTTCAACTTTGCTGGAAATTGTGTGTTGTTTTGAGTTTTATTAAAATAATGCTAAAATTGAACAATCCTTTTTTTTTTTGCAGTCGCTGGGCACAACGGCAAGTATTGATGGATTTGCTTAAAATGAATACTTCACTATTTCCAGCAGTAGTCGCGCAAAAGTAGAGCATGGGTCAATTTAGTAGCTTAAGATAGCCGTAGAGTCGCTTGAAGCTTCGGTGGGTGTCAATCCGCCTTTTCCATTTTCCTGTGCTGCCCTCTGCCGTTCTGGTAGGGAGGCAGAGCTTCGCCAGGGGATCCGAGATAACCGTGCTCTTCCGAACAACAGCCTCCGAGAACGGAAGGCGGACAGAGGCCCTACCACATCGTTTTGCGACTTTCCCGCCAGGGGAAGGGCGCCTGCGCCGTGGCACCATGAAAAAGGCGGATTGACCCGCGTAGGAGCGTCACCGGCAAGGGTTGTCTGACTCCCTCAGAAGTGGTAGTGTGATCCTTCGCATAAGAGTCCTCCCACTCATCTTAAGAGGGTCCGGGGACTCTCCTGAGCGCGCCCACTCTGACCCACCAAGAGAGCCACCGTGACTCTCCAAAGAGAGTCGTATACGTGGCAAGTCAGAACTCTCCGAAAAAGAGTCAGGTATACTCTTTTATTTCTTAGAGTGCTCTGTACATGATTATTAGGTACGAATTACGAAATGAGCACAAAAAATGAAAAAAAAAAAGATCTATATCAACCAAAAAACACGAGTACAACAGTTACACAGAAGGAATACTACGGTAATAGGGGGACATTACAAATCAAAGTGTTTAAGCACACAGAACTGTTTTCTAATTACATAAATATTGGATATGGAAATATATATTCGTACTAACTATGAAAACATGCAATGAGAGCAAGCATGAACACTAACAGTGCATTTCACGTAATGTTAGTACATAAATATACAACAAAAAAAAAACATGGAAATGAACACGGTACACGCTATAATAATTCATTTAATTATTGGTTCAGGCACCTTAGAGTCTCGACATGTCGGCTTCTCATGTCGTCGTCACGGTCCATTATAAACGGGTATGCGCCAAAAAATCTTGTTAAATCCCTCTACCCGCCATCGGTCCATACGATGCATATTATGAGTTAAAGATTCGTCGTTAGTGCCTCAAACATTGTGTTTGGCTTAGCAGCGTTGCCAGAATCCCCAATGAAATTCACCAACGCGTTCAAGTTTCTTGTCTAAAATCAGAGACACAAACGTGCATCGCTACGGTAAAGTCATCTATTTGGAACACCGCTTCTTGAAACATATCTGCAAAGTCATGGTGCGTTAGTCGACCGGGGGCGAGTAAAGTGGTGAAGAGTAAAGATTTTGCTGCGGGAAACACCGGCGCACAGTGCATGCTTTGCCCCTCTCCAGAAGGTCAGCGTAGCTGAAACACCCTTCCCTACGGGCCCTTTTGCCGCACTTTTTCGTTATAGAGCACGTGTTTGTACAGTGAGCGTCAAAAGTTTAGAGACCACTGCGTCTGAGAAGACTTCCAGTTTTTCAGCAGCTTGAAAAATGTTTCCGGTCGAACTGCACAGTACATGTGGTGAGCGCGTTTCAGCACTCGCGATGAATCAGAATTTAGCGCTGCCATGCGAAGCAGCGGGAATATTCAGTTGTGTTTTTTTGTGAGTGTGTGTGTGTGTGTATTGTGGTCCTTAATCTTTTCGCGCTGACTGTACATACGACACATATATCAGCGTCTCGCTAAAGTAAGGCAAATATGTACAGCTTCTACTACGCGTGCCTGCATGCGCTTGCAAACGGTGCATGTTATGTATATATAACATATATACATAATATATTTTATTTACATAGTTCCTGCAACGCCGAAGTGGCATTACTGCAGGGGGGCGGGGTGTACGTACAAAGTCAATATAGTTAATGACATTTCATTGATAGTACTCAAAAAGAGAATGCAGAATATAATTAAAACATAGCAATAGCAGCACGCTAACAAAATTTTTGTACATTATGGCACAAAACACACAGGTATAAAAGGCGTAATACACATGTCACTATTCACAACGTCGAGAAAAAAAGCACTGTTGCCACCCAATTTTACTATATCTTCACGTAGTTCATTCCATTCTCTAATTGTTTTTGCAAAGAAAGAGTATGCAAAACTAGTCGTTCTGAATGAGTATTCCTGTATTTTATGTGTGTGTTGGCATCTTTTAGAGCGATATGTTGGTGTTAGTAGGTATTGCACCCTATCAATTCCTGTTTGATTATAATCTATGCTATGCAAAAGTTTTAATCGAACTTTCCGTCTTCTACACTGTAGGGTTTCGCAGCCTAATGTGGCCTTTATCTCTGAGACACTAGCAAATGGGTCGTAGTTATTGCTGACGAATCGGGCTGCCTGGTTTTGAACTTTTTCTATCGTTTAAGAAAGATGCTGTTGAGCGGGATGCCAAATGGCGCAAGCGTAGTCAAATATTGATGTTACATGTAGAAAGTAAAGCGTTTCTTTTACCTCTTTTGTTGCACAATGAAAATTTCTACGAAAAAAAAAAACTAAACTCTACTATCCTTTAGGATAATTTGGTCTATGTGTCTCTTCCAGTGCAATGATTCCGTTAAGTGGATTCCCAAGTATTTACAGTCCGATATTTTTTTGACTGCCCTGCCATCGATACTCTATGTGTACTGGATTTTTTGAGAGGTTTTTTGCAAAGCTGACGTGGTTGCACTATAATATATATATATATATATATATATATATATATATATATATATATATATATATATATATATATGTGTGTGTGTGTGTGTGTGTGTGTGTGTGTGTGTGTGTGTGTGTGTGTGTGTGTGTGTGTGTGTGCAGGTCACCTGAGGTCTGCAATGCTAAAGCCCTGGAAAAATGGCATGCCACTGAAGGCGCAAGGATTACGCAGCGCCGAGACAAAGCAGCGCACCTGCCTAATGGCAGTTGAGGCCCCGTGGCATAAATGCAAGCAGAAAAGTAACAACTCTAGGGCTTTCGTCTTTGAAATAAACGCGCAGCTTGAGTCAGGTCACGCTTTTTCCTAATAAAAATAACAGCACTGTCAGTCCTTAGGGTAAAAATTTAGCAACTAAGCTTTCCCGCAGTCTCCGAAGACTATTTTTTAAGAGCGAAGCTTTTAAACCTCTAGGTAAAATGTCGGGTGTCCGTAAAAAGATTGGCCGCGTATCTGCGTGCTTCGCTGCAAATGTCGTCGAAAGACGAGTCTTCTGCAGGCCGTACTACTATGTTTTGCCTTGCCTCAGACAGCGCCTCTTCTATGTTGAATCGGCCGCATCTGGCTGGCATTGATAAATTCGAGGAGGCGCTGCGTAAGATATGGACTCCATCTGGCAGTGGCGTCGGGAAACATGAGCTTGTGCAGAACCCAGGGCTACCGCCAGGCATTTTCGTGCATGGCGTCGCATTTTCCGAGCAACCTAAGTAACACTAGGGTCTTTTGAATTACGTATCTATGTATTTTCTAATAAAGGAAAACACCACCTAATACTTTTGTATTGATGTTGCGCCTCAGATATGCGTAATGTTTGCTATATGATCGACATTGTTCACAAGTATGAACACAGCCACCAGTTCAAGAAGGCTGGGCGTTCAGCAAGTGCATGAACTTTGGCCGGGAGGCTGAATCGTGTGACAGACAGACAGACCAAAATTTCTGCGTTGAAGTATCTGAAGAAAGACAATCGTCTTCAAAACCCTCCGCACCGTTGCTTATCAGCCTCGCCCACCGACGGAGGCACTCGGCGCAGCCGCCGCTCCGGATTTGCTCGTCACGCGAGCTGAGTACGAGTGACGAAAGGCCCTCGCTTCTACCGGGGTGCTACAGCCAGCTTTGCATGTTAGTTGTGACGCTGGAGTTTGGAAATTCTTGCATAGTTTGTGACAGACTGTGGTTCGACTGTACTTTATGCCAAGGAAAGCCTAGCATTAGCCAAGAAGGCCTCGTTAAGATCATCCAGCTTCGCTTTTTGTTAAGCTTGATACGGTTAGCGTAAACTTTTTTTTATCAGCATGTTTGCAGTCATATGTGTCGCGCAGTTATACACTCGAGACTGCTGAATCCCTTGTCTCTAAAGAACGCCTAAAAATACTTTTTCTAGTTCTGAGCGCAAAACTTTAGAGTATATGGTTCATCAAGGAGAATGAATGTGTTGTGGCGCTGCGGGGGTTAACGAAGAAAAAAAAAGTCAATGGCCTGTCTGGTGCAGTTGACGTTTTCCTTGTCAAAAAGAGTGGGCGCGTAAGCCTACGTGAGCTCTGGGACACACTGCATTCTCCCTAGGGAAGAAGGCGCTGACTTCGACGTTTCGTCTAGATTGCTGAGCTCAGCCTGTGCTCTATTTGTCCTGTTATCGTGATTCTATTGTCGCAACGTTTGCCGTGATTCTTTCGGGTTCGTCATTTTTTTAAGAGCGGAGGACTTTAGGGGGCCAGGATGTCGTATGCGGTCGCCTTCGCTTGGCGTAACACAGGCACAACAACATATAGCATAGCCAGCTGCAGCATTATCAGCGCGCGCTCGCGCCAAGAGAAGTCTTCTTCCTCTTGTTCTTAGAGCGTCTTGATGATGATATTAAGTGCAGAAATTACAACTACGGCTGGGAAACACGACAACGCAAACCTCGCATAAGGAATAAAAGAGGAAGCAAGCGAGAAATAGAAAGAGAGAGAAAGAAAGAGAGAAGTAGCAAGAGAAATAGAAATAAAAAAATAGACAGAGAAAAAACGTAGAAAAAAACTGCAAAAGAGAACGGGAAAGAAAGAGGAGAGGAAAAAAACAGAAAACCGAAGAGAAACAAAGAAGGCTGTCCAGCTCCGCACTTCCTTCAGGCTTTGAGCGACTAGTGCGAAACTGCCTTAATTTTCTTCGTATGTTTTTATCAATGAGACCCTAAGTCTCTGCAGAATTTTTTCCTTTCATAGTGTGAATTCGAGTAGTGTGTGACATTTTTTTATTTGTTAGGCACAATATTAATGAGAACTAACAGACAGTAAGGCCAATGAAGATCTAGAAGGTGTTATTTGTAGTAATTATGATATAAATATCAAGAAAGTAAAGTGAAAAAAAAAAGGTTGCAGGTTCGGTCCCTGCCAGCGGCAAGTTATTTTTTCTTCCACTTTAATTTCTTGACATTTATATCATAATTACTAGAAATAACATCTCCTTAACTTTTGTTGGCATTATTGTCTGCTAGTTTTCATTAATATTGGGTCTAACAAAGAAAACTTGGACCATCTCCCCGAAGGGGAACCCTGATGGGATGCGAAGCAGCAGCGGTGTGCACGGCGTTGACCCGGTTGAAACGGGCGTCATCGCAGATAAACGAGCCGAAAGAGTGTTTCCACTCGACGTGCGGTCGAGCGTTGTGGGCGGTGGAGAGGGTGAAGCGAGAGAGAAGTGACACGTTCAGAGGTGTTGCGAGCGGGCGGAGCAGCCGGCAGCTGCGGGCGCTGCCGCGAGCATGCTGCGGGTGAGGGGAGAGAGTGACGTCAGCGCGCACCTGCGAGAGAAGCGTGCGAGGGGGAGCGTGACGTCAACGCACAGCTGTGGCGTGACCTACTTGGCAACGCTCCAACACCTACGGCGAGGGGAACGCGTTGCGGCGCATTCGTACGGACGCACGTAACGTACGGCGTTACACACGTGAGTCAAAGAGCTGCTTCGCATCTAAAAACACGAGCCCTTAAAAGTACCCTTCTTTGTTTTTTTATGTGCGGAGCTCTTTAGGGACCCGGGCTGTCGTATGATGTCGTGTGCTGTAGTGTGCTGTCGTCGTCGCTTGGCGTAACGCTCCATGTGTAGGAAAGAGAAAGAAATAGATAAAGAGAGCAGAAGAAATAAATAAAAATAAAGAGAGAAAAAAAAAGATAGAAGACGGAAATCAAAAAATGAAATAGAGTAGGAAAGAAAAAAAAACGAAACACAAAGAAGGCTGCCAAGCTCCGCACTTCCTTCAGGCTTGGCACCCCTAGTGCGAAGCAGCCTTAATCTTTATATGTTTCTTATGGAGTCGCGTTTCAACCCAGGGCTCTCACTGCGGCCAGTGGACATAGCACGTTGCGAGTTCTGAAAGTACATATAGGTTTCCGTCGACTGGTTGAAGTAGGAATCGTGTTGGTTTTATTAGCGGCACAAGCTCCGAGTGACAATTTTATTTCTCTTGAAATTGTAATGTCTTTTGCGCTGAGCGAAATGCACGGACGATTAACGGAACAAGAGGACAGGACAAGTGGAGCGCAAACTTTGAACTGTTTATTTTCGCAGAAGCAGGCGTGTTGCCATGTTGTGCTATCTTCCACAATTACCCTAAAAGGGTTGCCTTCTTTATGTGTCTTGACTGAGAAGAAAGGGTTGAGGGTCAACAGGGTGGCACTTTTCTTTTGACTTCCTCAGCCAGTCTTTCCAACCCTGCTTTTTGACACATCTGCACAGCTTTCTTCTATTGTACCCAGGATCCTTGCTTTGTCTGCGTCGCTAGCTTCTTTAAAATTCATACATATGGCTCATTTTGCTTTTTGCTCATAAAGGCGTTTCGGTAGCGTCAGGAATGACCCCATATTGTCGCAAATCAGCAGCTTGACATCATTTTGCTTCAGGAACTTTGCCATCGTTTCGAGTTCATTGTTTTTCTCTTTTCCTTTGCATTCTTCATGCATGCGATGCCTTCAGAGATGCACGCTTCTTTCTCAGTTTCAGCAACCTTGTTCACTAGGTTTTACACCATTTGCACCAGTTAGGCACGCTGTGGTTGTTGTTGTACTGCAAGCTTCGGTCCCTTGTTCAGAACAAAGACCACGGGTTCCGGCAGCATCACGTTAACGAGGTTGCTGACGGAAGTTTGTTCATTCCTATTACGCTTTCTTTCTTTCCTGGGTAATGTTCTGCACATCACTTCCCATGTTTGCTCCCTTCGGTCTTCAGCTATTGTAACAAAATGTCTGTGCATTTGCCGAGATTCTTTTTTCGGTTGTGTCACCGCGCAAGTAGTCCAAATGTGAAGACGAACAAGTCGTACCTGTCTCCACTGCTCTGCTCTTAAAAGCTTGCAGAGTAGCCTTGAAGCTGACTCGGAGGAGGCCAAGAAGCCAAATAGGAAGGTGATGATCCTGGATGTCATGCCTTGTGTCAGGGCGTAGGTCAGCAGCCTTGTCCTAACTCTTGCTTCCATGATCATGTTGATGAACAGAAGAACACGTTGAAGTGGTGGGAAGTCACAAACATTCACGCCCGATGTACTCCAAATAACGTTTCGCAAAGTTTTAACCGGGGCTAGTTGGTACGCATTGTAATATAGTTACGCCGAGCGAAATGCACGAACGGCTATTGGTACAACAAGATTAGGAGAATATAGGTACGCTACAAAAAGTACTGCAATCACCAGGGCACCAGGGCACACATTGCGCAACATGCGGATGTGAACTCATTTTTAATCAAACGCATAAGTTGGCGCATTGCAGGAGTAAAGGAACACCAGGAATCATGGAGGCATATTTTGACGTTTAAATCACACAATCACGTGAGCTCAGTATCTATTGCCCTAAGTGAGGCAGCCTTTAACTTTGTGACAACCGCTAGATTACTTAAGACTACACACGCGGAACACGATCGCCTGAAATGACTTGCTTTCACGAACATCACGTTGTGAAATAGTCCCTGCTATCTTCAATGTTTTCGTGTACATCTTTGACGTGCTTTCGCGAAAATAAACAGTTGAAAGATTGCGCTCCACTTGTCCTCTCCTCTTGTTCCTTTAGTCGTCCGTGCATTTCGGTCAGCGCAGCTAGTATACCTTACAAGTCGTACCAACTAGCTCAACAGATCCAGCTTTCGGGGACATTGAATGATCAGCGCTCCAAGCGGCCACTGCTGGAAGCTCTCCCCCGTTTTCAATGGGACAGAGTCATTTTTTCGACGATAAAAAATCGTAGAGGCTCAATTTCCAAAAAACTTCTTAAGGGGGCACCTTCTAGGAGCTGTACCGCACTTAACAAATGCAGCATCGTTAACATCGGGACTTCATTCTGTTCCCACGACGACTAAAGTTTAAACAATGGGGTCCTATGGAAGCGGCCGAAATCACGCCTCGTTTTTCGGGACAAAAACGGGCCGTCTGAAAAAAACTAGACGGAATCCTGCAAATTTCCCGGAGATCTGAGTAGTACGGAGACGAAGCTTTCATTTGAGGCCGCAATCATGTTTCTGTGGGAAGAAAAAACACGTTCCAAAATGAAGTTTTTCTACAACACAGTCGCGTCTTCGACTCGCGTCTTCGACCATTGTATCCTGATAAGACCCATTTTACCGCCCCGCGACCGGTGTGTGTTGTGGCCTAGATGGTTGAGCGCCTGTTCTAGCGACTCACGCGCGCGGTGAATGCGGCACAGGGTTCGAATCGCAGTAATATTTTTCGTTTTTTTTTTTTTTTTTTTTTTCTTTTTTTTTTTTTTTTTTTTTTTACAGAATTGCTGTCAGTGGTTACGGTGCTCGGCTGCCGGCCCGAAGGGGCACCGGTTTGATCGTGGCCCGGCGCGGCTCTAGCATTTTCGAACGAGGCGAAAATACTTGGATTTTGATGCTGTACGTAGATGTAAATTCACGTTAAAGAACCCCAGGTGGTCGAAATTTCCGGCACACTCTTCTGCCGCGACAGGGGAATGGGGGACGCCCGCTAAGCGCTAAGCGCGTGCTGTAGGACATCATTTTTCCAGTCAGACCTCATCTACGGCGCGGCTCATAAACGTATCGTAGTTTTGGCGTGTAAAGTTCCAGCAATTAATATTACTAGTGCGTCATTGCTGAAGATTTAGTTTCTTGTTTTTTCGCTAAAGTGTTGCAAGCAGAATCTTTGCTACAGAGCCGGTTTCGCTTCTAGATATGGAGCAAGTAAAGTTCTCATGTTTTAGTATTTCTTATTACGCAACCCATTATCTAAACAACAAGGAAGGGGAACCAAGGGAGCCTATTTCAGTTAACCACAGCCTCAATAAGGCAACACATATTGAATCCAAGGAAAGCATGATAGAAGCTATTGATAGTGTAATGAAGCGTTTTTAAATAAGCACTATACTATTGGAGACTGAGCAGCAATGGCAGAACCAGCGCAAAGCTCGCGTTGCCGAATCGTCTTCTTTTTCTTTCTACATAAGCAGCGTTCTCTGCTTCTGCAAGCAGTGCCGCTTTTTAGAGAGTTTTAGAACAGCGTACGCGAAGCTTTGCGTTTGCGTTGCGCATGCGTCGTACGCTGGCCTCTTGCGGGCTCCCGTTAAGTGACGAACGCTAACGCTACGCCCGCAATGCCGGCGTAAGCTTTGCGTGCGGTGTTCTAAAACTCTCTGTTTACTTCCCCTTCCGAAACAGAGCCATCCTGGCGAATTACAGGCAGTATACCACGGCACTGAGATAGTAAGGCTTTAGCAGGTCCATTGCGCAATCTCATGCCTCGACATTGTTGATTACTAGATTAGAAGAAAGCTCCCAAGTGGCTTGACGCCGGACATCAAGTACGCGGCTTGTTAGACCATACGGGACGGGCCGCGGTACTTCGAAAGAAGTTTCGTTGACCGACCGGGGCTAGCTCAAGGAATCCAGAGCCACACAAGTTGATGATAACCTTGGCCGTTTATCCACACAAGTCAGTCCCGGGAATACGACGCTAAAAGGCTTCGAGACATCTCGATGGTGTATTTGGCGCTGCTTGCCATAAGTGGAGTGACATCGGGCACTCTGGCGACCCTCTTCAGCGCTTAGCAGCTTGGGAACTGCCGTCGACTCACTCACATAAGCGTGGCAAGGAGGTATTGCGCATAACGTGCAGGAGGGCTCCGAGTCCTTATAGGTAGAAGACAGGAGAGAGTCCTTTCGTGGTCTGCGTAACAATGTTTTGGGCGTACGTCACGAGAAAGAGAATGACACGGTTCCAAGTCTTAGTAACCGGAAGTGACGTACAATGTCAGCACATCACCTGATGTTCGATTAAATATTTCTGTTAAACCATTCGTTTTATAATTGTAAGATGTGGTCGTGTGGTGAAAGACCTTGCATTCCTCTAGAATTTCTTGACGACGACCGAAATACACGTCCTTCAGACGATGCGCGGCTCACGTAAGTGCGCCGTGCTGTAGAATGACGTGGTGTGAAATGAGAGGCAACATTGCTAGCCGATGCAGATGGCAAAAAGTGAAGTATCTGCTTAGCGTGTAATCGATGGCAA